>BJCM01070236.1:0-27708 GCA_018326385.1 Flaveria bidentis
TGTTGTGGTCTGGTATCCACAGCCGGGGCATTCATTATATTATTACTGTCAGCTCGGTCGCGAAATTCATACACATAGTGACTTGTTGTAGGCTAGCTACCTACTCATATGCTTTGATTACTTAATCTGGATTTCATTACTGTTACTTATTGTTTTCTGATAAACCTGTGAACTCACCAACCTTGTGTTGACACTTTAGCATGTTTCTTTCAGGTTCCTAAGCTGCGCACGAATAGCAACATCTCGCATTGCATTCATCATCGTAGAGTCAAATGAACAATGTAAGTTTTTCCATAAATTATATTTATTTGGTTTGCGCGTGTTAGCGCCGTTTAAATTATGGGTTATACGCTTCCACATTTATTTTCATGTTTCGTATGTAATTATGATTTTAAGAAATTTATTTTATTTGAAAACTATGTTTTGTAATTGTTGCGTCGTTTAGTGTAACTAATGGTTAAGATCCTGGTATGTCACGCGCCTAACGGTATTACCCCGTTTGTGAAATTTGAGGGTGTGACACCCTACAAGTCCTACAAAGTACCAGTGGTTCAGATCAACTACTATACTTGAGTGTGATGAATCTGATTGCTCCACCATTGACTCGTGACAGTGGGTGAGGTTCAAGAACTATTAGCCTATGATGACAAACCCCAACTCACCGACTTTTAACCTGGTGAAACCCATGGCTCTAGTGGCTGCAGCCAAAGATGCTGGTTCTGATAAAGGGAAAGGGGTGGAGTTTGAGTTTGAGAATGGTGGAGTGAATTGTCTTTTAATCATTTGAGTTTGAGTTTGAGACGGAGGTGGCGGAGGAGGTGGAGGGGTATTCTGGTCTTTTTAACACTCATTTAACAAAAATCTTTAATACCGTTAGACAAAAGAACGAAAATATAATCGATTTGCAAAACTCAGGCCAATAATGAAGACAAAATAAATGTTGGTACTCAAGTGGAAACAATTTACAAAACCCAGAGATGAAAACCGAGATTACCTCTTTCTTTTTAAATAAGGCAAGTGTTGTTATTTATTAAACAAGATTGTCAAGGGAAAGGGCTTGTGTCATTAGCGTGTGATTCTTGCATTGCATGACAGTAATGCATCAAAATAATTAAGGGGACATACGGATTTAGTGTGTTTTAGAGGGCTGGTCGTGCTAAAATTAACGAATAAATAAACAATTTAACCATTCAGATAAGATATATTAATCATTCAATATTATTATAATATTTAATCATTAAGAGACAAATGTCTTAACCACTCAAACATTTGTTCGCGAAACAAACAGTTGAACCATAAAATGCTGAATCATTCAGAAATCTAACAACTACTTTTATACCCCTCTGTCGCCAGGTAATTTGTTGTCATAAGCATAACTAATTTTTCCATTCAAAACAAAACGATATATGTTTCTCTTGATCCATTTGTCAACCCTTTCTCTTTGTCATCACCTCACTCCATTCCTATAAAATTTTGTGCATCTTCTTGCTTGGCCTCCAATCAATGTTTTCAAAATCAGATCGGACGTCAAACCGGACGTCTTACTAGTTTGGTGGTCAGACCGGTTGGACCGGATTTAACTATATTTATATATGTAATTAAATATAAGTAATTTATATATGTATTTTATAGTTATATATAAAATTTAACTATATTTGTATACCCAACTTACTAATTTATGGTTTAACACCCCGTTTTTACCCATAAAAAAAAACAAAAAACCAGTCCGAACCGGTTCGGTTTCCAGGTCCGACCATCGGTTTGGGAAGAACCGGCCGGTTCAACCCCTTAAAAACGAATCATAGCAGACCGTACTGGCCACCGGACCAATCCCCGGTCGAACCGGTCAGAACGGCCGATCCGATCCAGTCTCCAAAACATTGGCTTTCACAACAACAACCTCTCTGTGTTATAACAATTTAAAGAAAGTATTTGAACTTTAACAATCACAAAGCAAGCTTTGAACTTTAACAATCACAAAGCAAGCTGAAATGTCATCAAAGAAACATTGCAATCCACCATTTACCACATTTAACTTACTAATCCTTCCAAGGCCACGTGCTATATTTAATTAAATGCCACCATTATTTTTGTCAACACACAACACTATCACATAAATCTTTGATAAATCTTTATCCTCATTAACCTTGATTTGAATTGAAGACATTATCGGATTATTCATATTTTCCGTAAGAATATTCAAAATACGTCAAAATTTTTCGTAGAGTTTGTTGTGGTTTCCAAGGATTAAGTTGGCAATTAATTAATACTCTCCTATGATTATCTAAAGAAACTATATTATAGCAATAAACGTTTAAAAAAAGCACTAAACATATCAACAAATTAAGCAATACATTGGGTTTCCTAGTTTCTATGCAAGTTATAAAACTTGGGGCCTAAGTTTACTCTATTTTGAGTTTATAAACCCTGATTCTTTGAATTCATCCATCTATAAATATCATCATTATCATACGCTTAAACCTACTTTCAACCTTCAAATCTACAATATTCTAGACCGTAATCAATCATTCATCTACCTGCAACCTTTGAATGGCTGAGGATGTTATGTTCCACATCTTGTCGAGATTGCCCGTCAAGTCGTTGGCTCGTTTCCGGTGTGTAAGCAAATTATGGCTGAAACAAATCAACGATCCGTATCTCGATAGCATTCATGTGAAAGAAGAACCCACGCCCATATTGTTTCAACCTTTTCCACATGGTGATGAACCCCACAAGATCAGGGTGAGTTTGTTGCTGCATGGTGTGCAAAAGAAGCCCGTTTTGGAGTTGGATTATAGCGGTGGGTTCTTCGGGTATCTGCTTGTAGGTTCATGCAAGGGGCTGAGCCTGGTGTGTTACGAACAAGACCCCTGTGGTGCTGGCACCTACGGCTTTGCGCTTATCAATCCTCTTAGTAAACAGCGTCACGACTTGCCACCCCTCCCAATAGATTTCGGTCCTTATCTCATTGACTTGGAGGGTCCATGCCAGGCAACAGGGATCGGCTTTGATGATTCCACCAACACTTTAAAGACTGTGTTTTACATCGTCAAAGACTCGGATACTAATTTGGTATGCACCATGGTTCATTCATTGGGGACGAGGTCGTGGCGAGAAACGGCCCAAACCCCCGCTTACCCGATAAGCGGTGAGGGTGTGTTTAGTCATGGGCGTTTGCATTGGTTAGTTGATCGTTGGCAAACCAAACCAAAACCAGAAGAAGGAAGACAAATAGTGTGGTTTGATGTGAAAACGGAGGAATTCGGGTTAAGGGACCCTCCCAAACCGAAAGAAGGAGACCGCCACTGGATTGACTATAATCAGTTGGTTGATTTAAATGGTGAACTTGGGTTCATGTGTTTCGGGCCCTTTGGTATCAAGCTGTGGATATTGAGGCTGGAAGAATGGGAGTTGCACTGTTGGTTTAATCTCCGTTCCCACGCAATGGCCGTAAATATGGAGAGTATGATGTGGAGATTCCGGGTTGTTGGAACAAAGACGGGGACATATTAGTGGCCTACAATCAATGGGAACGCTTGTTCGTTTACACCCTCAAAACTGGTGACTTGCGACGAGTTGCTGATCGGGTTGATCTACGTCAAGCACATATCCGAATGCACCAAAGCAGCTTGTTTTCAAGCAGACTACTTCACTAGTTAATATGCACAGTTGTTTTACATATGTAGTAATTAGGAATTTGGTCATTTTTTTAAAACTTTTGTACTTGCAAAAGACGATCATTCAATTTAAACAAACATCTATGCAAACTTTTCAGTAAATTTTGAGCATGAAAGTTATAATCTTTTAGGGTTTGTTCTTAGCAATTGCAGCTTCAGATAGGACATAATAACAATTGCTACGAAATCACTAATCATTGACCATGTAAACCCAAAAGTTTTGAATGTTAATTCATCTGCAGAAATTAAAAAGAAACTGAAGCAAATTAACAGAGTATCACAATTGCGCTATCGTGGCTTTAGCAAAAGATGATAATAATTCTCCTCCAAAATGGGGGATACGATAAGATAAGAACATACAACACGAAAACAATGAAATCATACAACAAGATGATTAATTGGAAAAGAGGGACTCATCTATCTCAATCTTCACCACCTCACCGTCGTCGTATTTGTCCTTCCGCGGCGGCGCCGGTGGCACCGGCACCCTCGGCGGCCCTCTCCCCTTCTTCTTGTTCCTCGGTCTCGCCTAACAATTCACACACCAAATCTCGTAACAATCCAAATTTATAATCTTTGAATGAAATTGAGGTATAAAAAGTCATTACAACTCACATTTCCGTAGGAGTGATTGAATCGTTTTCCTTTGGCGGTCTTCTTATCCCCTCTTCCGCAGTAAACTGAAGCACAAAACGAAGATAATGTTAGATATGGAAGATTAGATAGAATTGAGGTTAGAATGAAGAAAGTGATGTGAGAATTGAAATCTAGGGTTTACGTACTGAGAGGTGAAATAGGGGTGGATTGAGGGGGAGATGAGAGGGAGATTGAAGAAGGTGAGTGTGAAAGAGGGATGGAGGTGAGGGATGGAGAGCGTGAGAAGGAGAGGGTGTTGGAGGCTATTGGAAGAGATGCGACGGCGAGCGCCATTGACGCCATCGTTAGAACTCTGAAGCAGAGGATTACGATTTGTTCCTTGTGGTGAAGATAAGAGTTGATCCAAATATACTCTGTTACAAGCTAATACGCCGTCGTACCGTAAATCCATAGTATTTTTCAAATGTTTATGAGAGAATTGAACTTACAAAATTGCTAACTTTTAAATAGTAAATAGGAATAAGAATCAGTATTATATTACTTGATGTGAAATTGTAACATTATATGAACTTAAAACAATATAAAGTTGACACTCGCTTTCTCCCAAACCCACCAATACGGGTCGATGTAAGCTACTATGAGCACCATAATATACTCGGTTACTAGTCGTTTTAACTTTTAATATGCGATTATTTTATAAGTACACGTTCTCAGGTTATGTTAGAGGTTGATCATATGGTCAACATATCACTGCGATAGATATGTAGGTTTTAGCTCTTGTTAAATCCCATCAAACACCACAGATAGCTAATGTAGCAACAATTAATCTTATCTAAACATCGCCAAGTAATTTTTTTATTTGGTGTTTGTTTGTATACTTGTAATAGTTTTTAGTGTGATTTTCAGATATTTAAGGTCTATGGGTGTTTCGTGAACCCTATTTACAAAACAAGTTTGAAAATCTGTCTAAGACTCCAATTGATCTATACTGCCTAAACATTAACTTTAATCTTGTAGTCTCATGTAGGATGGTTCCGTAAATTGAGTTCATAAAACGTCTATAAGCTTTCTAAAAATCACATAAAAATATATATATCACAAATTTGCATATAACACCAAATCAAAAAAGAAATTCTTGCCAAGACATCAATTGTTAAGTTCAAATGGGCCATATGGGCTATGGCCATGGACGATCCTTAGTTAAACACAAATTTAAATGGGCCTCCATCCGTTAACCTATGTTATTGGGCTTATCGTTTTGGTCACCGACAACATTCAGTCACCTATTTTAGGGCTCACAAATTTAACAACACAAAATATCAAACGAAATCTCGACGATCGATCAACAGAGGCGCAAATCATGTCGTCGAAGGTGGTTTTGAAGACCAAAGGAAAATCGACAAAGGGATCGAAGCCATCTGATGATAAATCAACAGCGAAGCTTTTGAAGGAATGGAGCACATGGACCATAAAGAAAGCTAAAGTCATCACTCATTACGGATTCATACCGATGGTTATCATCATCGGTATGAACTCCGAACCCAAACCATCGCTCTCCCAGCTCCTCAGCCCCATTTGAATCGTAATAATCATTCACTATTTGTCCAATTTCATCAATAATTAGATCGATTTCATATGGAGACACATAAATCGCCATTAGGGTTTACTTTTTTGTGTATTTGGGGTTTGTGATTTACTGAGTTTTTGATTTGTTATGTTACTTATATCGTTTGTTTCTATTTAGTATAATCGTTCCGAGTTGATTTGCTTTATGGGTTTGTATTGATATCGATTTACATGTGTTAACTTCATAAGATTAGGTTTTGAACTTATGCTATATTGTTGAAAATCAATAGGATTTATGTGCTATTTTAGTAAGTATGCTATGAAATCATCAAGTTGGATTTAAGGTACAAATTTTAGCTAATATTGTATTGTACGGTATAATATTCAACCATAGATTCACTTTGGCAGACTAACTGATTTTCAATCATGTGTTCGTTTGCCTATGGTACCATATACATGTAGCACATATCTTTTGTATTGAAGCTTATGCAACGTTAGTAAATTGTAGGTTTGTTTAGTTGATCTCGTGGGGTGGATGGAGGAGATCTTAAAAGATAAAAATTGGTTTATATCATTATTAAAAGCTCGATAATTATCTTTACTATTGTTTCCAGATGATTAAGTAGTTATTTGAATATTAAATTAAGGTAGGTAGTATTTAAGAAGGATTATCTCTTGTAAGGGTATATATATAAACCCACAGGTCTTGGTTTTATAAGTATGTTTTTTTCTAAACAATCGTAAGCTTTTATTGTTGTTCTTCAATATCAAAAGCAGTAGCTTTGTTCTTTAGTTTCAGTGCAGTTCACTTGTGGTCTGATTTAACATTTTGCCCCTCTGCTTACTTTAGAAGCCAAACAATTTGTGCAAATCGGGTCTTGACTATATGTGTGACGAATGGAAAAGTGATGTTATGAGGGCTAGTGTTCAATGAGTTAGGGTCTTATTTGATGTTGGGGTTGTAGTTATAGCAATGGTTAGGGTTCCTCCTGGTCTTTTGGCGGTGATGGGTGACAATGATCAGACGTCATTGATTTGAGTTCCATTCGATCAAAAACATGGGAAGAGGGTGAAGTTGTTTGTGCAAATGAGGGATGAGTGTATGAAAGGAGTTGGAATGAGATTTGTATTGTGCTTTTGTCCATGTATGGAAAATATCTATTTAGTTTTATAAGCATAAATGGAACTATGACTTTGAGATATTGATTATATATATATTTGAATGGCCCATTAAATGTCTTGTGGGACACAGGAAAGATTTTATATTTTCTCAGGTTATGAGTAGATTCTAACGAGTACAAACTTTTTGTTTGTTTTAGTTGAATGGTTGAAACTCGTCTTCATATTTCTCGTGATAGATTTAGTGGTGTATCAATTATATATTAATTAGTTTTGGTCTTCTTTTTCTCTCTGGTCTTGTAATATTTTGCAGAAAAAGCAATGCGGAAAGTTATCCGCATGCTACTTTTGCATGAAAAAGATCACTTAGAATAATTGAGGTGGAACACAGTTAGGATAGTGACGAGCAACCGTTGTAGGTAATTCATATTCAGATTTCTACTTAATGTACAAATTATAATGTAGATTAATGAATAAGATAATAATAATATATTATTAAGTGAATTTAAGAAACATAATTAATACACATGACAATATGGCATAAACTGTAAGGAAAAGTTCTTGCAACAGACCAAACGGCCTGTGGTTGAATAGCATTAATGTGTGGTAAATTTGTCTTTTCTTAAGTAGATAAGAGTTTTAAGTTTCATGGTGTAGATTTATGATTAGGATTAATGGATTAGTGAGTTTATCGTTCTAAATAACGTATATGACTTGCAAACACCTTCGTGTTCATGGACAGCAACATATAACCAAATTCAGTCTTGAGCTTTCTAAGCTTGCTTGATACAACTGTCATAATTAAAGCTTAATTGCTCTCGCAAGTTGTACCTCACTTTTCTTTACGCTTGAATTTCAATCTACTTTAATCAATAATCATTACTAATTCCGTCAACAATCAACATTCTAGACATCATAACGTGCGCCTTGATTATTTCATGTCGCTTGATAATGTTTTGAAGCCTTGATCATGTTAAAATATTGAAAAGCTAGAAGAGCTGGAACCATTACTGACATAAAATGACAATTCAGAACTTTTTGTTACTAATGGCAGACTAAACTAAATATATTCCTCCTGATTATGAGGGAAGTATGCTAAGAGTGGAGAAAAATGTCACACATGACACAGAATGCACCAATTAGGGTTGGTTAATTGGGTGGAGGACCAGAACCCAGCTCCCCACACAAGCTTGCTAGTGAACAAGTTTACACCCCATCATTGTTTTAAGTAATGCTGTTATCTTTTTCATCATATTGTTTGGATTCCTTCATGAATGTAAGTTAAATGTGTTAATAAACTGTTGAGAATTGGTCGAACGGTCCAGAACGAACCAAATCAACCCGGTTGAGATTGACGCAAGGTTCAGCTCATGGTTTGGTTTTAACAGTTCGATTTAGCGTTTGGAAAACTTGGTACTGGGCTCTAAAACACTTATTTTACATTTTTGTAAGGTCACAAAATAGTAACCAAGTTTCAAAATTCTTCTAATTTAGTCACTTACGCATATTTTTCTCAAATTAGATCACCAAACGATCAAATCGAGTCATTACCAAATTTTATTATGACAAGAAAGTATTGATGGAAAAGACGTGGGAGTTAGAATTTTCAATATATAAAATTATATTAAAAAATAAAAAAAACATGTTAATTATGAAAAAAAATAAAAAAGTGCCTACAATTTACGTCAACGTTCCATATCAGCATCAAAAGATATAAAAAATATTTTTAACTGAACCAAAAAATATAACATGCTAAAAAACATGTTATGATTTTTAATTTGTATAAAATATAAAAATGAAGTGATCTAATTGGAACATTTTTAAAACTCGAGTTACCTAATTGAAACATTTTTAAAAGTTGGTTACTATTTTACAAAGTTACCCATTTTGTAATACGCGGTTGTGTAAATGTTTTGTATGAATTTATCATTTTTATCTTCCAAAGAATATTAATACAAACTAACAATGTTAGAAAAAAAATGGGTTCAAACAACAAAACCACCAAAATTGGCCTAGCTTGTTTACCCGCATTAACCGGCTGATTTGGGTAGTCTTTTTTCGAAATCGTAGTTAGAGAATAACTTTATCAAAACTAGATGAACCGAAATATTAACTTCCCTAAATTCTAAGTGTGTAAAATGTAAATTAATTCATCATGAATTTTGAAAGTTGAGCCACACTGTTATATGCACCTAATTATGACCTATTGACCTCAAGACAAGCATTTTTCTAGTGGGAAAAAAAGCATGTTTGGTGACACTGAACGACTAGCAACAACAAAATAAAGAGCAAACACTATAACACATGTGACACAAACAGAGATTTGGACCACATCAAAGAAAATGTTGCAGGATTAGCCAATCACAGAGCAAAGTAGAATGTTTATTTTCACCTACATTAGACAAAGCATGTAGGAATTATCAAAAGAAACTGTCAGTGTCATGTAGCGCGTCATCAAACTGGTATTTGTTTAATCACCTGTTCCTCTTGTTCCTTGTTGCTACTTGTTACTTGACTCATCTCCATGTAAATCCAGTCATAACCCAATCGGATTACGGAATCGATTGAACTCTAGCTGGTCCCGCTCTGGCCAACACCGCAGACCCTGGCAAATGCATATTAAAGCCAACTGTTTACTCTCATCTCGACGTGATCTTTGAATGTTATACGCCTTTGATGTGCGACATCGTTTTTATTGTTGAACGCAACGCTACACCTACACTTTTCCTTTTGTTTTAATTCATAAAAATATATTAATCTAAATGTAATCCTTTATGTTATTAAACACCTTATCATTATGCGATCTCAATAGGAACTAAAGTGTTGAATAAATAATAAAACATTTATAAAATACTACCACGGGTTACAAAAGCCCGCCCAAAAGGCAATCAAAATATATAAAAACAACTTGTGAATATATTCATAAAATTGTCATAAACAACAAAGTAAAATCAAACCTATGATATATTCCAACCATGACTAACTTCATCATTGACCATTTTACAAACTACATTCTAAAACATCATATATTATCACTAGACTAAATCCAGACACCATGTCAAAGAAAACATCCAATGAACCAAAAACATTAAACTTAATGATTGTGCGGTGGCGACGGTGGAGGCTTGCATTGGTAGCACTTTGCGAATAGACCGAAGGTGTCAACTTGTTTGATGAAGTTGGTCATGCTAGCCCATCCACCGAACCCAAACCCGACCACGAAAACCCAAACCACAATGAATATGTTGACTATGTACATCGCCGTCCAGCTTGGCATAAAGAAAGGCGGTTTCTCCGCCGCGTTCTGCAAACAACGAGTTTGACAATATTAAGGTGAAACTGAGACTGTAACATCAAAGGTTAGGTTTGTTTTGTTGGTGAGTGGGTCAGTTAGCCAACTCAATGTCAAAGGAGTACAATAATAGCAAGAGTCAGTGTGACTGATGCATCTAAGCTTATAATTCAATGATAATGAAATGTGACCAAACTTTGTAATTTACCATACTCTGCACCTTCATTTTAAAGTTATAAATGCATTTCGTTATCTCTAACGCATCGTGTGATGGTGAAGCGCTTGAATTATTTGGGGATTTATGTTCGTATCTATCAAGTTGAAACATGTTTAGTACGGATTGAAAGGGCTGGGCCGGGCCGACACACAAAAAAAATCTGCCCTTTAAAAGAATATATTATTACAATAAGTCGTAAAATATAATAATTTAGGATGTAGTATACTTGTATAATAGTATTCATCAAAATTAGTCTGTGGGTGACCTTTGACTCGTGAACGTGTTCACCTTTAAAAATTTTCACTTGACCCGTTTGATATAAAACACATTAATCTTTGGGCTTCTTAGTTTACTGCTGTCAAAAATAAAGATTACCTGACGGGCAGAAGCCTTTCGGTAGGTGAGCATATGGGCTAGAGCAGGTATGATGTAGACAGTGAAGCTAACCAACAGAGCACCAACAGCCGAATTAATTGGACCAAAAAACGGGAAGATGATGGCTAAGAACCAGATTGGTATCACAACGGGCAGCCTAGCCAATGCCCGTAAACATATGCTCTTTGTATCATGCATCCCCACCACTTTCTCCCAAACAAAATACAAAGGAGTACACGCGAAGCCAAATGTTATAAACTGCAAAAGGAAATAATAACACGCCCGAATTGCTCAATACACAGGTCACAAACTTTAGTAAGTTAATTAACCGTTTTAAAGATTGAACCTGATGGATTAGCATGAGGATAACAGCTGCATCACGAAAGCGAGTTTTTGGCAGAAGGGAAAAGGCGTTGGAATGGGTTAAAAGCTGATCACCAAAGGCCCAATACATTGCAGCAGCTGATGGGAGTGTTAATGTGAATACGTATAATGTAGCAAACAGATAAATGTATTTAAACTTCCTTGGCTTCCACATCGCGTGCATTATTTCACTGCAATAAACATGTAAATCGAATCATTTATAAGCCTCAACTAACAATAAAAGGTTATGATTCAACTAGGGAAGGAATCACTAACACTGTGACTGCGTGTCCACCAAAAGTATAGAGTATGTTTGTGGCTCCAGTGAAGTACAAAACGAGCTTCGTAGGACCCGAATGAACCACACCTTCAACCTTGCCATGAACCAAGGCTGCAATGGCCAGGTACCACGCGGTGTAGGTGGTCATGCCGAGGCCGAGAAAAGACCAAATTCTGTAGTTGTGGAAAGAGGGTATGAAGACTGTGGTAGCACAACAAGCTCCAAATATATATGTCCATGTCCTCTTGTCCAAATGATCATTTATGTAGTATATATTGCTGCATATATGATGTATCACAATACATATATCATCAAATTCTGATTAATATCATAACAGATGGAATGTTGTAAAACATAATTTGGATGATGGTCAAAGATAAGCTGACCTTGCACAAGCTATGAGCTGTATGACAGAGCCAAAGAGAAGGAAGGTGCAGTTAAACGCTAACCCCACAGCCTTCCAATGTGGGCCTAAAAGACCATCTAGCACTTCAAACCACTGCATCAAAGTAGTGTACATAAGTATGTATGGCATGCATATGTCACAGGAAAATACATCATGTGGGACATATGGGAGCATGTATGATGAATCACATGCATCAGATGATGTTTTAGCTTGATGGATTTGATATTTAACCACACGAAAGAACAAACTTTATGTTCTCTATAAACTCAATTGGAAGCAATTAGCTCTGTAAAAACAAATCATCTTGTTTCTACTGGTTTGCATATAAGACAACACTGCATAATCAGATAGTAAATATTAAACAGTGAAAGAGATTGAAGTTTAACCTGAATAACATGGTTCTTGAAGCTGACATTCTCTTTCTCCTTTCTAGCTCTATACTCCACATAGAGAACACTGATGAGATAAGCAGTCCAACTTCCAAGAATACCATAAAACACTTGTAAAATGACTCCTGAAAGCATACCCAATTGAGAGAAAGAGTATGGCAAAGTTAAGAGCACTTGAGCCACCTGAAATCCCAAATCAAGAAACAAAAAATATTCAATTTTTTGTAGAATTAGAGTATATAGTCTAGTGGGTATTTTGGTAAATTACCTGGTTTGAAGCACAACTAAACCAAGCATCATAAGCAGAACCACCATGCCAAAGAAAGTTCTTGAAGCCAGACATTGACTGATCTACCCCTGCCTCTTCTTCTCCATTTTCTTGCTCATTTGCACCCTTCATTTCACCTGCAACTATGGCTTCTTCAGCTTGCTTGTTTGGAACCATTTTTCCTCTGTTCTCTCACTTCAACAACAATCTCTCACTTACAAAAGATATCTGAAACTGAACACACAACACAGTATTAAAATAGCAGAAAAAGCCTCCACCTTTGCCTTTAATTTGGTTTGGTGGCAGGAATTATGTGAATCAATGCAACCAAATAATAATAAACAAATAAATAAATAAAAACGAAAAACACACACAGATCATAGATGGCCGCTTACACATGTACACACACCCTAAAAATCTTGAAAAAAAAGTTGGATTTTTGGCATTAAATTGAGGAGGGTCATGCAAAACAACCTGCAACAAATGTTCTTCACATTTATTCAAAAATTAATAATATTATTATTATTACTCTGAATCGGTGCTGATGATTATTGCAGCTTCCCAATATTGACAGACCTTTAACCACAGTAGACACACAATATAATCCCCAATAAAAATGATAAAAATCGAAAATTTTCAGGAACCCATTTCGTAGCATGAGAGATTAACCTTATGGGTGGTTGATAAATTTAAAGATTCATGAAGTTGATGATGAAATTAGCGATGAAAGAGACATACCAACTAGAGAAGAGAAATTTGATTCT
Source organism: Flaveria bidentis (assembly GCA_018326385.1). Taxonomy (NCBI): domain Eukaryota; kingdom Viridiplantae; phylum Streptophyta; class Magnoliopsida; order Asterales; family Asteraceae; genus Flaveria; species Flaveria bidentis. The sequence continues at coordinate 13,314 of BJCM01070236.1, forward strand.
TGATTGTTTTCTCTCTCTAGAATTATTGGGAATTGTTGAAGAAGGTGAGGGAAAGAGGAGGAGCCATTGATGAAGCTTTAAAGAGGGAAATGTGAGTGGCTTTTTGCAGGGGAGAAAAGCGATTAATTTTGGCTGATGATCTGCTCTGTTTCGTGTTTATTTGTCTGTAAAATTTCTGTTATTATGGCTGCTTACAGACAGAATCTTGTACAATTGTTAATGTTAGTATAAAAAATCTTTTCTCTTTTCACTTCTTTTTTGGTGTAAATGAAACTGACGTTACATGAGTTTTAATCTGTTCGTCCAACAAAAATTAAATTAAAAGGTTGCCTTTTTTTTCTTTTATTTTTTCTTTCAAAAGTTAAATTTTAATTGTTATAATATTTTATGCATTAACAATCGTTTGTTTTGTTTGCTAATTTTAGTAACGCGTATTTTATATGGATTAAATGAATAAGATATTAAATAAATTAAAATTTATTAATTATAAAATAATATCTTAATCTAAGGTATAAATGAAATTATTTATAATTAATGAAGCAGTTTATAAGATAATATTATTTAAAAAAAAAAATAGAGAAGTGGGAATTTTTTTATAAGAATTTAAAAACCTATTTAAAAACCTATTTAAAAACCTATTTGTAATCTAAAAAAAATAAATAATATTATTTATAATTAATGAAGCAGTTTATAAGATAGAGAAGTGGGAATTTTTTTATAAGAATGAACGTGATATTGTTACATATTTTCCCTAGTTGTTTTTTTATTGAAGTATGAAGATAATTTTTAAAATGTATGTTTTCAAAACTTTGAAATTAAATTATACATATCTGATAACTAAAGTTACTTAACTATGGAATGTGTAGTATCCTAAAATCGTTTTTTTTTTTTTGGAAAATGGATCTTAGGTTTTACTAAAATCTAGTCGTGTTTAGACGTAGTTAATTTTAAATTGAGCACTTACATGATATATTTTTGTATATTAATTTAAGGTTAAACAAACAAAACTAATAACAAAAAAAATTAAAACGACTGTAAACCAAACATAAAATAAGCAAAAGACTTAAGTGACCGGTTATAGTTAAGATAGGGCCAAACCCAAACCATTTAGTTAAGGTTTTGGTTCTCCCTTCTTTCATAACCGAAATAACGAAAGCCGAACCGATAGCCTGTATATTCATGTATTTTAAATAATTTTCATTTATTTCCATGCACTTGTATCTTTGGAACAGATTCAAAATACTTCAAAACAATGAAACAAACTTAATAACCAAACTTACAGCTTCAAAATAAACAAACAATTAATAACTGAATCTAACCAATAATGAACTGATACTCGGTTTTCATTTTAGCCACCTCAATTCCAATAACGTACTGGAACATCAAGACTTGCATCCTCATGCATTAGTAAATGTTTATCGTGTCTTATTTGTTCAAAAATTTTCATTTAATATTATAAATGATAGTAGTGCAAAAATAACCATGACATTAATATAATTTTCCTTATTTTAACATTATTAAGATGGGATATATATTATTAGTTTTTATTCTTTTTTCTCACAATAATCGATGTTCTTCCAAGACACCCCAAACCCGTATGTATTTGTGTTAGAAGTTTCAACTTTAATCATGCATGTCTAAGTCATGTAACCGGAACTGGATTCATACAACTAGTTTTTCCAAAAGGATTGACATAACATTAATTGCTTATGAATTGTAATAAAGTTATAACGTATAATTTTCATGTCATGTTTGTCTTGCTTTTCAAGTCGTATCATAAGTTAGTAAGAGTTTTTTTATTTGCTTCTGACCCGGTTAAAATGTCTGACCCACTGATGCAATCAGACATTTTGGGCGGTCAGGGTATTTGATTTGCGTCTGACCCGGTCCGACACCACTGACCCATGCATATTTTTCCTCTTACCCGGTCAGTTTTTGAGAAGGCTCTTACTCGGTCAACCGCTTCTGACCGAGTCTTTAAAATCAAACAGCCCCTAAATTATTTGTGATACTCAAACAACATGTAAAAAGGATGAAGGGGGGAGTAAGAGTTAGATAGCTTGTGAAACGATTAATCTTTTTTTTCATGATATACCACTATTTTTAATAGAAAAAAGTTAGAGACCTCAATTCTCAAAAACAAATGTTTGTGAGTTATATATATTTTAAACAAGACGTCTTTAGTTTTTGGTGAGTTATGAATTATTCTTAGAGCATCCTAGGGTTCTTATTCAATAACTTTTTACTATAAAAATGTCGTTCACATTTGAGTGGAAACCTTCTTTAAGACAAAAACTTAGAATTTAACTGGTGAAATTGTTATCAAACTTTAATAATTAAAATTATAGAATTGATGTTTTAACATCCTCTGTTTGATATTTTCATTCAACTCTTCGCCCTTTGGGCGAAATAACCTATTTAGTATATTCAATAAATAAATAAAGAAACAAATATCTTTAAAACACATCACGAAAAATTCTAAAAACGGTTTTTAAAAACCGTTTTTTTTTTCGGTTTGGTTTCGGTTTTTGCTAGTAACAAAAACGAAAAACCCAAACCGAAACCATATAACCATTTTTTGTTATTGCATTATAACTTTTTTGTTTGAATTGGTAGATTAAATTGTTTTATATAATTTTTTGTTATTGCATTTCATGGATTGTAATTAAATTGTCAAGTAATTTAAAAGAACACATAGATTATTACTAAAGATTAACAAAATGATGTAAACAAAAGTTTCTACCTCAAACATAATACTTTGGACAAAAATTTTTTTTGGGAAAACTTGAAGCCCAAATAGTATAACCATAAAGTTTTAAAGTTTTAAAGTTTTAAACCAAAGTAAAAACCAAATACCAAAAACCAAAAAAACTAAAACCAAATGGTTATGAAAACCCATAAGCCGAAATACCGGTTTTTGGTTTCGGTAAAACCGAACCCAACCGATCCATACACACCCTTAAAATTTATGTACTATCGTGTTGTGAAGTTAAAAGTGTAATACGAAATATATCAACTAATTTTTATATTCTGAATTGTTATACTAATTTGGTTTGGAAAATAATATTTCAAATGCCATTTACATTTAACTTATATTAATCATGCGTCATCATATGCATAAACTAGAGAAGGCTGTTTGCAAAACAGTTAAGCTTTTGTTTCACAGGTAATAGTATTGCAAGTATGGAAAACGACTTAGTCGTTTAAACGCATAAGATGCGTATTTGAGACATGTATAATATTACTTTTTAAGTTTTCCTTTGAATAAAATCATATTTATTTATGGGGTTTTCCGACGACATTTTTTGGGTAACATATTTGAGTGCATTTAGCGATTAATTTCTTGGTATAGTACGAAATTTAAAATCTTTAGTGACAAATAACTTTTATGATATAAATTTATACTTAATACATACTTTTAGTGTGTAGTATTAACCTAAGGAAGTCCTTTCATTCGAACAATAGTTATTTAATTCAAAGCAAATACAATAACTATATGTACTAGGTGTTAATTAGAAAAAAAAACGATTAATTTCTATTTTTTTAAATCCAATATCTGGAACCTTAGCCATGAATTTACTTCTTACTTCTTAGAGGTATGAATATGGTTATTAATTTCTCTCTGCATATGCTAAGCATGTTATTAAATTTTCCTAGAACATAGGTCCTTAAACTAGACAGGGATTTTAATATGTGAGATACTTTGTATTTATGACTGCCATTACATACCTACATTGGTATGTCTATCAATACTTGTTTGGTCGAATAAGTAAGTTATCGACTATCTTTTAATGTTCCTTTTCTTTATAGCGGTTTTTAATGTTTAACCTATTAATATTAATATATTATTATTAAGCTGATGAGTATATAAAAGTTTATTAGTGTGGTATGTCTAGTGGTGTGAATGTGAGTCAAGCAGTATCAAAATATGTATAAAAGGGTCGCTCCTCGAGTGGAGATTTCAAGTCATACGGGGAGTAAAAGGTATAAATTAAAGGGGTATGGTTAGACGGTGTGTGAATTAATCATTTTTTTTAATATAACAATGATCATTATTTATATTATTGCCATTATTACACATTATCTAAATCAAATCATATTTTTTCACAAAATAGTTTAGCCAATCTAAACTTGCCCACTTAATAGAAACTCTTGACTCTTAAATGAGAGGTCTCGGGCTTAAAATAATTATAATAGTTTAGAAGAAATAGTGTAAATTTTCACCTTAAAAATCTTAAATATAGAATATTATATTTAAATACTACCCAAATGAATTTACATTGTTAAGAATTTTGAAATACGTTTTCTTTTTTTTGAACGCCCAATGAATAATTTTTAAGCCCGGTCATCCGGGTAAACCCATTGGCGAAATACCACCCACGCCCGTGAACACAGACAGTTCTGGTGACCCGTCTCGCCCATCATTCCAAGGGATATCTACCACTTAAAGGCTCACTATGATAAAACCTTTAGCCACTAGGAGCATATTGCATCTAGTGAGACTTCAACCCATAACCTTCACTTTGGAAAGTCATAAGATGTTTTCTCTTAAACCAGTTGATCTAGGATTCATTGGCTTAAAATACGTTTTCTATTGAAAAGAAAATGAATATGATTTTAGGTGTGATAACACTAGTAATTTTGTTTGGTGAGTGTGGGAGGGGGCCTCAATCACACTTACCACCAAAATTTTGCACATCTTTTCCACAATTTCATACTCCCCCCACTCTTTGTCTCTTGGACTATTGACTCCCACCATCACTACTTCACTACTACATAAACTACTATTCATGCTATTAGAAATTTCCTATATTATGCTCTCAAGTAATTAACCTTATTCCCTTATGTTGGTTTAACTGGTCTGATCATAATTATTGGTTTAAACAAAAACAATTTTAAAATATTTAAACAAACCGTTATGTGATCGATTTTTTGTTTTATCGACTGATATGATCTAGTTTTAGACAAATGGTTATTAGTCTTGTTTGTTTTTATTAGTTGGTGGTAGTTCTAAAGTCTTTTACTATAAGAGCGGTAAGAAAATATTTTTGTAATCTCAATCTCAATAATATATAAACTTGGATTATTGAACATGATTAATACTAATCATACTAGAACCAACAAAACATTAACCATTCAACAAGTTGACTTAAGGGAGGTCACCTTTTGTCCTATATGGGTTAATCTTTCTTTTTAATTTCCATGTTATTTTTTTTGTTCTTTTGACATAAACAATCAACACAATGAATAACCTCAAACTTTAACTTTAACAAGTCAGGATCCACTAAGTTTGAACTTATCAAAAATCTATTCATAAGTATCAAGGCCAATGTACCATGGGTCGTTTTCCAAACACTATAGAACGTACCTTAAGCTTTTTGTCAAGGAAACGTGTATCTTGTATTCCTTTTATTTTCAAACAACTAAATTATATTTGTAAATTACGAGATCTTTGCTTGTACATACGGGTTGGTTTCGAGCCTCACGAGCTAATTAAAAATTGTTAGTATTAAAATATATATTATCACAAGAGTTTGGAAAGGTAACCAGTCATAATTCAAAACAAAGCATTTATTTTGCACATGAAATCATTCAAATACATACTTTTGAAAGATCATATAAAATGTTGTTTCTATTTGCAGAATCCAACATCATTCTTTGATATGAAGAAATTATTTCCACTCATAATGCTCAACACACTCTTCATCATGCCTTAGCTTTGATTAAAGATTGGTATAGGTCACAATTAATTAAGGTACTCACCCATTCATGTCATAATGTGTTTGAAATCCTTCTTTTTTTGTTAAAGTTGTTAATAAACCAAGTTTCTTGAACTTTGTAATTAGTGGAGGACCAAATGATTAAATGATAAGAGAGTAATAATTAAGTAGGGTTTAGGCTAGAATAACCTTTTTACTTTTCTTTAGAATAATTTTTTATAAATCTAAAAACCACATATTTTGCATTTGTAAAGAATTTTAACTGGTATCATTTTTACAAAAAAAAAAACAAATATCATATCATTAAACTACAAGATAATAAATAATAACCTCTTTATTCCAATACAATTCTCATATATAATATCCTATATTAATGTTATCATCACCTTTAAACTGTTTTATTATTGTTATTAAAATATATTATATTTATGCATGCTCTTGGTCTAAAGCTTTGTGGACCTTGCTGGATCGAGACAACTTTCTCCCCCATATCATGTTATTATAATAATAGGATCTATACGACTATATATGTCCCATACATTGAATTTTTTATTTAAAGATATTAGAGTACTAACGAGGAAAGAAACCTATGTTTTTATAAAAAGAAGGAAAAATAAAATATGTAGTAAATCGAATAAAATCATCATGCACGATTATATAAAGTTTAATAAGTTTAGAAATATAGATAGATAGATAAATAGATATGTAGACTAAAAAACCATGGAACACAAATTTTTTCCTCTTCTTCTTCAACTCATCAATGCAATATCGGGTACTTAATTTGTTTCTGTTATAGAAATCATACAATTTATAAAAATGCATATTTTCTTCACATATTTTTATTGCAACATTTAAAATGGTATACGCACACAAAACATGTTTAATAATGTTATAAGTCTTTAACAATACAAAAGAATAGATTATATGTGAAGGTTAAAAGCTTCACAAAGAGTTTCTTGCTGAAGTTCTATGACAAAAATGAACTTCCCGTAGCTATTATAAACCATATATTTTATCGCTAAAATTTGTCCAAATTTAAGATGGATTTATTTTGATAGATGTAACATATGCCAAAAACCTTTTTACAAAAACTTTATGCGTAAACTCATCGCTTGGGTTTTTACTTTTTACAACATGTAAATTAGAGTTCAAGGTTTAGTTTAAACTTTAGGTTTCCCACATTTAACAATGATAAAATCCAATTATGAGTAATGGAATTTGTTTCCCACACTCAACAATGATAACAGGGTCCATAAAATGATGATTAGAAGGAATCCTTAGTTCCCACAAAAATAAAGAATATTTGATTTGTTTATTATCTTAATTAATTAAGTTTCAAGAAAAAAAATGTATTTATTTTGCCTTTTTCCGCAAATCTTCCCAAACAATCTTATCCTCTAATCATGTTTTCAGGAAGGACCAAATGTACAAAGCTCACCTTTGGAGTTTCTCATGAACAACAAATTTTAGTAATTATTCTTTTTTTTTGCTTACAAATTTTTAGATAATAAATAATTTATAAAATACAAATTTCTCTTAATACATGTTAGCAGATGTACTTTCACTATAATTGACAATCTTTAAAAGAAATAACGGCAAAGTTGATATGATAAAAAAAATAGGAGGTCATTAACATGGGCACTTTTAACACATATTAAGAAAAAAAAGATATTTGATAATTCAGCCGCAAAGATAGAAAATATATACGTGGAAATTAAATAATAGATTTTAGTTATAGAATAAAGTGAATTTTAATTATTTAAAGTAAAGTGACAATATTATAATGATTTGTTTATTATATAACACAAGATTATATATGACCATGACCGATGAAATGAAGTACAAAACCACAAACCTTAATATATATGGAAAATAAACTAGAAAATACGTACACCTTCTACATGATCTTGTGTTTTTCATCATACATGGTGTTTAAGCATCTAATTCCGAACCTTTTCTTATAGTAGTAATTTTAAAAGTTGTAAATATTCATTAAAGTTACTTTTAATAAGTATAATAAAATAAAATTTTTGATACGAAACATTACATAAAAACGCACACATACATATAGAAAAAGAATCAATTATAAAGTGAAATAATGGCACTAAGTTTATTATGTAATGCGGTTTATTGATTAATAATATAATTAATAGGTTAAGACTCACGTCCAAAATAATGAAACTTGGAAAGATTTTATTTTATTTATTTATTATTATTATTATTTATAAAAGGTATAAAAAAAGTTAAAAATGTTGGGTTTTTTTATCTCACCCCCTGGATTCGTCCATTATACCCACGTGACACCTTTGCCTTGATTAGAATTAATTAGAAGTTTAGAGTTTTAGAAACTCTGTCATTCTTCCTTGATCTCTCCATATAAAATATACACATTAAGTTTTTATTGCATTTAACCGCGTACAAATTTAAAAGTATATATAGATCAAGAAAAATATGAAAAATATCATATCTTATTATAAAGTTTTTTATATTGTTACATGGTAGATTAATGCTATTTTTACGATGAGATGGGAAAAAAAAAAGTTGAACGAACTTTAAAGCTACTTTGATCAGTGATCATTTAGAGAAATGTTATTATGGTTATGGTAGGTATGAGAATCATTAGGAGCTTGCGGTTTGCGTACAAAACAAAGTGGAACCTTTTATGAGATTTTTTAGTTGCATAAATAGGTTGTATTGGATAATTTATATATTTATATATTTAAGTTTACAAAGTACTTGATGAAGTTTGTTCAATACCTACCACACCTCCTTTTACTTGTAGGGTTGAATACATCATAACCAAGATTGCTTGTTATAGGGATGTTTATATTACTTTGTGTTTTTTGCATTTTAGTAGTTGATTTGGTGTTTGGTTAGCCTTTTTTGATCAACCAAGTTCTTTTTTTTATGTTTGATGGCTTTGTTATAATGAGTCCCTAAGAGTGTAATTTGTATCATGTTAGGCGACCCTTACGTCATTCATGAACATGCAGAATATTGGGTTTGTAAAGAATTAATGTCAAACTTCAACACCAGTAATTAATGATTTTTGGTCGTTTTAATTATGAATAATAGAAAAATCTTCAACATGGTAGATTATAATATAAATTATATATACATTCTTGGATTTGATTAACACGGCTCCTCCAACCTTGAGCTTAGAACATTCACGTCATTGTGGAGATTCAGATGCCACCAATTACAATCACATCATCAATTTTTCCCTTATCAGTTCCTTTTTATTCTTTTTTCTCTTATTATCCTAACCAGATTTCATCATTCTGGCCTCATCTTGAATTTAGGATGTGTTACACCTCTCTTTTTCATCTTTCCTCCGCATATTTTCTTCATCTAGTTATGTGGGATTCAAACGTCAAAAAATTAGAAGTGCTCTTACGCCATTTGTTACACACATCTTGTACTTGTCCTCGTTTTTTGTTACCTTAGCGTCACCGCCATTTCCCCTATCTATCATCTTGTCTTTCAGCCCATGTTACATTCATGTTATTTTTCAATTTTCCAGCCAATAACAATAATATTTATTAAAATTTAAAATAATTATTTACTACTTAAGAAAAATGTATATAATAATTAATACTACATAATAAATAATGATATGAATATACATGTATGAACACTACACTATTTCAATTTTCAAACATATATTTTCTTTTAACCCTACTACCTCGTCAACCTAAAAAATCAACTTCATTATCAATTTAATGCATTTCATGATTTCTATTATTGTTAGAAAAGAACTCTTATTTTTTTTTAAAAAGTTAATAGATTTATATCATGTGAGAATATGTTTGTAACATAAATAAATAAAAAAACATAAATGACCGATAAGCCTTACTTACTCTACTTAAAAGACAATTTTTCATTGTACTATATGTAAATAAGATTGAATAATATTTGAATTAAATGCAATAAAAGACTAACACAAGATACGAATAAACAAAGCGAGACAAAATGAAGTATTTCAAGAACATAAATGATTAGCAAGTATGTATAGAGATAAGAAAATGAGATTCTGCAAGGGTTAAATCAGGAATCTTGATAAAATTGATAGTAAGAAAATAGACAAATAAGATTCTCGAGGGACATAAAGTGCAAGTTGAAGAAGCCAGAATCAATGCTCCAACATAGCAATTACTGTACATTCGTCCCTGATTATCATCAATCTTTTGACGGGACACCTTTAGTCCCTTTAAAGTTTCATTCATCATAATAACATCATATACACCATTTACCTTAAAGTCTTAAACTAATGTTTAAAAGTGATAAACTATTGTTAGTAAAGTGATATGATGCTCGTATATGAAACACAAGATTCATTTACAATAGTTATATAAAGATATATCTTGTATGTTACTGATATTATTTAATGTATGCGTGCAATACATACGGAAAAAGTGAGAACACAATATAGAGAGAATGAGAGTTTATGCATGGGGTAGGAAATTCACATGCTTATAAACATAACTAGCGTCATCTTTACCTAAGATTCGCATAACATGATTTATGGATTTTGCTCTATATGGGAATAATGGGATGTGACAATCCACATGGTGGCACTCACATCAAGACTACTTGATATCTATTTCAAACTTTCTTATATTCTTCTAATTGAAATCATTTTAAGCAATAATTAGAGATGCGATTCAAATGTAGAATCTTTATATTAATTTTAAACGATTTTTAACAACTTAAAGTTAAAGCAAACTATTAAGATGCATGTAACTAAACTGGTACTTGTTCGCAAGTCAAAAGCAAGCGGACCAGGCTCGTCTAACATGAACCAAGTTTATCGAGCCATCGACCATGGACTTGCTTTTTCAAAGGTTAGGTTTCCATCCACTTTTACACTTAGCACAGTGAAGTATGAAAAGAAGAGACTTTAATTTAATTAGTGATATTTAGTGGATATGAATGAAGACTTTGTTGTTAATACGTTTGAAACTTAAGGAATTGCAATTTACCAACTTGAAAATGATTTTTTTTTGTTATTAATCAAATAACAAAACTGAATCCGGAAATAAAGCAGGTGTGTGGACACAAGACAAATGGGTTAACTGTGGTACTACTTGAGTCTATCAGTTAAGGTTTATTGTAGTAATATTTCTACTCCACACCTCAAGTGAAGCTAGAGTTCAACAGCACTTGCATGAGAGACATACACATTTGTCACTAAACTAATGTAAGTCAGTGGTTGTGTTTGATATAATTAGTAGAGATATATGATTTGATATACAAGTCTTTGTAGGGTTTACATCAAATGGTCACCAGTTCCACTAACTAGTAACTTGACTAGATGATTGAATCTTAATATCATGGAGCCAACATTATAACCGTATGCACCATGGGTGGAAGACAGTGATCATGATGTGTATAGTACGAGTCTTTTTGGCACATGGTGGAAAAGATACCAATTAGCTATCTTCAAATGCAATGCGTGTGAGGATTTGATTCGAGGAAAAGGTGTTATCGTAAAAAAAACGAAAGTAAGTCGGTTCTACTAAATCTGTGCTATTCGGGTTGTATAATGCCCCACGCGTAAAACTCAATAGAAAGAAATTATGGTCATGCTTGTTCGGGTCATGGGTAAAGCATATTTGGATAAATAGAGTGTTCAAATTCACGTCAAACGGGTTGAATAAGGAAATCTTCTTTTTTATGATTTTTTTATATATAATTAGGTTTTTAGATAGCGATAAAATCATGAATATAATAAGTTTTAATACTGTTTTCAGTAAAGTCGCTTGTATTTTATTTATAACTATAAAAACCAGGTTCATTATTCTTTCACGTCTATGAATTATTGTTATAATTATTGAAACTAGATAACCTATATGAAACAAAAACGATCTTTTTCTTGCAGTGTTTCCTTTCACGTTTACCTCCCATGTCTGATTAAATAATTGAAATAAGCTTATTAGCCCATTGTAATGAACGCATACCCAGCCCAGCCCATACCAGACCAGCCCAGACCATTAGATGTTAAATTTGGGTTTTCAAAGCCCATATTCACCGGAAAATCTGAAGAGGGGAGTTTAAACGCTAAAAAGACGGTATTACATGATGAAGCAATTAGCGATGTGTTACGATACACGATGAAAACACATGTAACACTTATTTCCTCAATCTACTACGACATTTCTACATTGTATACTGTTGATTTGTTGGTGATCTACTGGTATTTGTTTTGGGCTTTCAACGATTTAAAAATTAGATTTTTTTAACCGCCAACAATTTTATATAAAAAAGAAAACTAGCAAGGAGCTAGAAAATACAAACAAATGATCAAAAAATCAAATAACACCAAAGGTTCCATTTTAAATTTGGCATTTTCTCCCTGTTCTTAATCCATAGAAATAAGAGCAGTTTCACCTTATACAGGATGCTAGACGGCGCCGATGCTAGGTTTTTGAAAGTTCTTGCATTTCTTGATTTCCAAATTTACCAAATAATAGTAATAAAGATAGCATGGAAGACATTCTTCTGCGCTTCTTGGAAAGGTCAGGAATTATGGATGTTTAGGAGTTCTTTCACCATGAAGAACATGTCATTTGAAGCTTTACACCATCTGAATAACAGCTTCCAGATTTTACAAGCAAATTGACAACGAATGAGGAGATAGTCTGCGTTTTTGTTTTCATTACAAACATCACATCTTGCATCGACATTAACTCCGCGGGATAATAATGCATCTTTGGTGGGACACGATCCATTAGATTGTACACGGTATTTTTCTAAATGTTATTATGATACCAATCATTAAATGTGTAATCGTGTATATCATTCCAATTGTATTTTAATTATAGTGTTTTATAGTTGCTATGTTTCTTTTACTATGATCGTAAACCGATAATATTCATGTCATGTTTTTCTAAATTAGATATCGATGCTTAAAGTTGAGTGGTCGGAATGAAGAAAGTAAAACTTGGGTAATTATTATAGGAATTTTTTGTATTTTTTTGCATAATGCTAATAAAGCCATGTATTAATTAACATGGATATTTTATGTTTTGACCAACTATTTTAATAAATATTATTAATGTTTATTATGGATCATATTTTTTTATTAAAATTGATATTAAACATGTCATGAATAAAATGCGAGTTTTAGTTTGGCCTCATAAAACATTTCATAAATCGAATGAAAATTTTGGTTCTGAATCATAAAACTCACATTAATGTGAACTTCTTAGCATTAGTATATAAACAAACTCATGATAAGAAAAAAAAACAAGAAATAAGAAAAAAACAAGAAATAAGAAAAAAAGTATTCTCTTTAGATTCAACAAATTTTATAAAAATTTATAGATGAACACTCTCTAAATTGTTCTTCATTCACTATCATTTTTAATATTTTCCCACATAACATCATAACATATATTCTATCAGATTATCTATCGGGTCGAGACACTCTCCGGTAGTAAATACTGTTTTGGTTGTTGTACCCTGGGAGACAGATGTGTTGTCTTGAGTAGAGATGCAAAATCTGTTTTAAGGGACCCGTGTCTAACACGATGCTCAATCACAACCGTCAATATTTTGTTTGTTAATTGTTACAGTCAATGGATATAGTTGAAAATTCGAAGGCGATAAAGACTCATGTCAAGAATACTATATGAAGACTTGTTGGAGTATATACTAAAGACGGATGTTCGAATCAAGTTTGGTACATAATATTGTTTATATTTATTTTTCTAATCGTATTTGTAAACGATATTGTACTACAATATTTCTCATGGCCAACGAGAGTATCGTTAGAATTGAGATTTTTAAAATAAAAATGAACCTACTTCCTACAATGTATTCTTGTGAACTAATATGTATGAAATCTCTGTTTCGAATATGTATTCTTCACATGTATTTTAAGCATAAATCATTTGAATTCATTTTTCTATATTTTTTGTCTAATTGATTGAGACTGTGCTAAAGTGTTACTACGCGTAGGGTGTCATTCCGGGTTGTGCAATTAGGTTCCGGATTACTTGGGTCAGGTTCTCGGGTTTTTAGACATTAGAAATGAGCCCTAAGACCAAATCAAATATGGGTTTTTTAATTAGTATTCGGGTATAATCGTGTCAGGATAATTGGTATTCAGGTTTAGGTAGTATGTAAACAACCAATCAAAGTATCAAACATGTCTAATCAATCCTTGGACCCATGATCATTAACATATGTAATTGGTGTTAGATGCTGTAATTATGTTGTTGATTGCTAACATTTGCAAGGAACCAAACAATAAAGCATGATTCGAACGGTATATATTATATAATTGTGTTCATGGCTTGATTTTTGTGCATCATTTGAAGCTTCATGCACTAGACTGTGAAGCATCATTTGAAAAATATGAAAATAAATGTTCACGAAAACAGTGATGTCGCTATAAAGTTTGATTCAAACGCCTAGAAATTGCAGGATATTATAAATTATTACCATGGCAAGTGGATGAACTCTTTGTCAAACTTGTAGATAAGTTTACTATGTTACTTATCTACCAAAATAGTTTACCTTGTCTACCAAGTTGATTGATTTTTGTAGTATAAATACCACCTCAATGTAGAGGAGAAGATGTACCTCTTGTATACACTTTCATAAGTTATACATTTCTCTTCTTCTTGTTCTTGCAATTCTCTTTAAAGATCTTAAGGTTATAACACTAA
>BJCM01070237.1:0-14434 GCA_018326385.1 Flaveria bidentis
CCAATTGCAAAGCAACCCAGTCAATCAGTGAAGATCTCATTCCCTGTTCAGCATAGCAAATGCCAAAACCAGTAAGAATATGTTACAAGCTCAAAGTAATCCTTCTCAGCACCTTCACAACGCGGGACTACAAAGAATCAAAAGCCATTCAAATCTTGTTTTGAGTGTGGAAAAGAAGGTAATATGGTAAAGAAGTGCCCTTAAAGACTTGCTTCGAATGGTAAAGGCAAAACAAATTGCTTCTCCGAATGTAAGTCTAAAAAGAATGTTACAAATGGTAAAGACAACATGGGTTGCTTCTCTGGATCAAGAGGTAAAAAACACATATCTTTGAATGGTTGGATGAAAAACCCTCCATCCAAAACTTTTCATGTGAAGCCGGTTTCACATGATACAAAGATGAAAATGACCAAAGGTTCAAAACCAAATTCTTTTCCTTCCGGTCTTTAGTAGAAAATGATTTCCAAATTTAATTCATTCAAATCCAAATTAATTAAACCAAAACAAATTTGGCAAATTGAAAAGAAGGATACATATATCCCAGATTGTTTAAATGGTTGTGTGCAGAAGCATGTTTCTTATAATGATGAAAAAGGAACTTCCAGGACTACTTTGGCCTGGGTTCCCCTTTCTAACTAATTTGTTAATGAGTGTAGGAACAATTCAAGAGGACTGTTAGTAATCCGGTTTACTGACAGAGATTGTTCCTAATTCAAATTTGAGGCGTAACAAACATGTAAGCTCATGGTATTTTATTCACAATCTGGATTTTTATCTACACAATCACAGTTCTCACTTCACAATCACTTCATATTTCTTAATAATTCATTTCTTATCTGGATAATCAGTGTGGTTTGGAAGACCTTCTTTGATAAATTTTTATAATTGTATATTTTCATAAAAAAATTATTTTTTTAAATATAAAAATAAAAAAAAATTATAAAAATAAGATTGCAAAAAAAAATTTAGGGGGAGAGTATAAGTAAATAAAAATGAAAAGAGAATTGGAAACTTGATTCGAGATGATTAAGAAATGATTGTATATCTTCTTGAAATGCTTATTTTTGCATGACTTGTGTTTTTAAAATGAGAAATGATAGTAAATGATGCTATTATCTGATTTACATCTTATTTTTAAGTGCAAATAATAGAAAAACAAATAGATTCTTTAATGATATACTTGGTAGACTCAGACTGAAGAATAAAGTAGACAACAGCATCATGATTTAAATTAAAATATATGCTTAAGAATGTTTGGATTTACGCAATCATTTTTGGCCTGCACAAAAACTGAGTCCAGACAAAAATTGGATTAAGAATTGATCTTTCACCCACTACGATACAAATCATATATGTCATATATTTAAGCTATGTCTGGTGTATTTATGTGTCTTGTGTTTGTGCTAATCTCCTATGTTGTATGGAAGTACTAACCTGGAGTGATGATTTCCTCTGCTGTAAGATGGTACTGACCTAGAGCTTATATCGGCACATGATTAAATGGTTATCTCCTTTGTTAAACGTGAGTATAGACCTGGAGCTCTCACCATTTTGGTCTATGTAGTTGCAGGATCGTTGAAGGGTGTAAGTTACAACACAACAACACAAAGAGGAGATTAACTAAACTTTAATCAAATAGTAAACTGGATTAACCAATATGAGATACTAAGAACACAAGTAATGCAAGAGACAGAACACAAAGAACACAAGTGTATGGTCTTCAAGAATGCAGTATATTGCTTTCTCTATGTTCTGTTACAAGTGTTACAAAACATATTTAAAAGATACAAGAACATGAGATACTTATACTACATCCTACAGCTGGCTATACTTTGAAAGCCAGCTGGATAGAATTGACTAGAAACAAACAAAATCAATTGTAGAGTCAAAAGGCAGATTGCCTTTTGACTTGTAACTATGACATGCATAGCTCAAATCCTTATCTATTACAAAAAGGATAAAGTACATAAAATAGAAAGTTACAGACACAAGACCTCAATGTAAAGTAACCAAAAGCATGGACCTTTTCACCAACTCATGTAAGTTGGTGACTTGCAGAGATGCAACAGAAAAGTGTCCAGCTTTATGGAACAGTACATCAGATAAAGCATGTTACTAAAAGTCTTTGGAAGAAATCTGTCTTCATGAACTTGAAGCTTTGGAAGACTTTGTCTCTGAGGCTTCGGAAGACTTCATTTTTGGCTTCGGAAGATATTGGTCTTGGCTTCGGAAGATTTCACAGTTAGAGTATTTATTGTTTCATGTGTAAAACTTCCTAAGCTTCTTCTTTAATGCACTTGTGCAGCATGGAGAATAGACTTAAGATGTTTAGATTGCATCAGCCTCTTCATTAATCTCTACAATAGTGTCAAATCATCAAATGATAAATTCATCACACAATGCAATATTCTGTTGATAATCACTTGCACACTAATGCACATGCCTTGATCTATAAAGATCGTTACAAAACTCAAGAAATCCTAAGGTTGGGTGAGGGTTTTTTCCAAATGATTGTTAGGTCCTAGCATTCTAAAGAGTTTATTACACACAGATAAATATGAGTTTATTTTGTTAAAATGAAATGATCTAATTAGAAATGTCTAGATTGTGTTTGAGAATGTGTTTTAGATATTAGCTGTAAGTGATGGCCAATCATCAGTTGAGTAGTATACCTGATTAGAGAACCTGTTCCTCAAGTTTGCAGAAGATTAGAGATTTGAGAAATCTTTTCTAATATCTTAACAAAGGATGCACTAAAAAATGGGGAGCATATAAATAGGGGGAGCTTATAAGATGAATAATCTTTCTCATCAGATTCCGAAAGCTCCGATTTGAAGATCTTTCTACTTTTGACTTGTCAGTGTTGATTTCGTTTGAAGACGTTGATAATGATAGACTAAGGGGGAGTATTGTTGGAGTTGTACAAGATAGTTTATATTATCAACACAGTCAAAGTCAACAAAAGTCAACGTCACGGTCAAGGTCAACAAAAGTCAAACCCGACATGTTCGAGACGAGGAACCAAGACGAGACGTTGAAAATTTAGATGACTAGGAGTTTTATTGTAATAAATATATTTTGTGTGAACAAAATATATTTTATCTTGTTTGAGCCATTTTTATGCTTTATATGTAATTTCTATTAATTAGCCTAAGTATAGGAGGTTAAGTGCAATTAGTGAATATTAGTCTAGACTATAAATAGGTTAATTGTGATTAGAATTAATTAATGGTTGAAAGACCAATAGATTGAGGGATTACTTGTAAACATATTTTGTAATCTAATTGAAGATCAAAGGGGTTTTAATTATGATTATCATATTTTGATCTATAATCTTCATGATTTGATTCAAGTGTTATTATCCTGGAGTTACAATAACTCGTCATGGTGCGCCGGTATCTATTGTGTCCGATCATGACACTCGGCTTACATCTAAATTTTGGAAGAAATTCCATGATGTGATGGGAACGAGGTTACATATTAGCACGACTTATCAT
This sequence comes from Flaveria bidentis, assembly GCA_018326385.1. Lineage (NCBI taxonomy): Eukaryota > Viridiplantae > Streptophyta > Magnoliopsida > Asterales > Asteraceae > Flaveria > Flaveria bidentis. Next base: position 3,498 of record BJCM01070237.1, read on the forward strand.
CTTCAGACGGATGGTCAGTCGGAAAGGACAATTCAAACGCTAGAAGATATGCTTCGGGCATGCATCATTGATTTTGGAGGAAGTTGGGAAGACCATTTACCGTTAGCTGAGTTCTCATATAACAATAGTTATCATGCTAGCATTGGTATGCCCCCTTAATGAGATGCTATACGGTAGGAGATGTTGAACACCCGTCTGTTGGGGTGATATTGGTTAGAAAGTATTGGGGAGAATAGAGGTGATCGAAGCTACGCTTCAGAAGCTTGAAAAGATCAAAGCCTTTATGAAAGCAACTAAGGATAGGCAGAATTCGTGTGCTAATAAGAGGCGAAGAGCGATTGAGTTCTAGGTGGGTGATAGAGTCATGTTGAAAGTTTCACCTTGGAAATATATAATTAGGTTCAAAAAGCGGGGCAAGTTGAGCCCAAGGTACATAAAACCTTTCCGAATCATTGCTCGAGTAGGAGAGGTGGCATAGAATTCACCCGACATTCCATGCATCTCATTTTCGAAAGTGTTTGAGTGACAATGATATGATTGTACCACTGGAAGATATCAAGGTAGATGAACAGCTCAATTACATGGAGCAACCAGTGGTGATCTTTGATCGTAAGGAGAAGAGGTTAAGGAATAAAGTAGTTCCTCTTATGCGTGTACAGTGGAAGCACATGAAGGGATCCGAGTCTAAGTGGGAGACTGAAGTGGATATAAGGTAACATTTCCCATGTTTGTTTGAGAAATATCAGATTTCAGGGATGAAACCTATATAAGGAGGTGGACTTGTAACACCCAATTAATTTTAAGATATGACAGAAATAATAAAAGTAAAGGAAAAAGAAAGAAGGGCTATAAAACCCAAGTTGAGGGGTAAAAAGTGTCCAAATGGACAAAACATTCAAAGTTAGTGAATAAAGGTGGTATGGCCGCCTAAATGGTCATACCATACCTTTCCATTCAGGTTTCTGAGACAAAGAAAGAAAGAGCAGAAACTCTCGGGTGTTTTAAGAACAAGAAGAAGAAATCCGAATTCATGCTAAGATCATGGTTTTATGGTGTTCTTAACTGGCTTATGCCTCGGTTATATGCTTATTTGTGTTTGTGTGTTTGGTTGTGTGTGTTTGGTTGGTTTCTAGGTGATAGAACTCAACCGCATTTGGGTTTCGAAGGAAGTCATACCCAAGAGGCTACTAAGGTAAGTTCTACTACCACCTTATTACTTGTTTTAAACTTATTTAGGGCTAGAAATGTATGTATGAACTTTTTATAAAAATGGGTTTTTCACCCGTATGTAAATGTTTATGTGTTTTGCCGGTGGGGATCGATTTGGGTGTTATTATGGTTATGATTACACTATAAATGTGTTTCTAAGGCTTAGAATGCTTGAATTAAGCATAGACCATGTTATATGATGATTCGGGACTTAATTATGTTATTTATGTGTGACATAGACTACTCATGTGCCTAAATAGTGGCCCATGCGCCCAACGGTATAAACGTCCAAAATGTTACCATACGCCCAAAACCCCATGTGCCCTAACAGTAGCCATGCACCTGGAAAAGGCTAAATTTGACTAAGTGTCCAGACACCTAGAAAGCCCATGCGTCTAGGCACTCATGCGCCTGCATAATGCCCATGCGCCTAGAATTTGCCCAGAATGGCTAAGTGTTGCCCATGTGCCCCAATAGTGCCCATTGTCAGGACCTTATATGTACAGAATACTAATAGATTCTGTATTTATACTGAATCAAATAGTACGGAATCCTATTTGATTTTCAATCCAACTGGTAAGAACAAGTACCCGATCGATATATGATTGAAACTAAACGTTATAAACAAGTAGATATCCATCAGGATTGGTCTATGAAGTTAGACAAGCTTCCTTGGACGTTCTAGATGGCTAGGGTTCGTAAGAGTATCAAGTGTTTTGAATTCTTATTCAATTGTTTCTCCAGGGTTTTATTTTCCACGAATTAAGGGGTATTTATAGGTTATGGGTTTCCAATTGTACAATTGAACTATTAGCATGGTTCAGTCATGTGACTGAATAATGGAATTGATCCATACGCATGACTAAAGGTTTAGTTGTGCGACTGAGTCAATCTGATGTCCTAATCGTGCGACTGATCCAGTCTGCTGGTTCAGTCGTGTGACTGGTCCATTAGCAAGAGGTATTCATGCGTTTGGTGCATAAGCACGGTCCATTCGCATGAAAACATGTATGACCATGTTTGAACACATTTCTTAATCATTATTGACTAAGACCTATGCATAACAACCTCAAACCTATATAGTAAGTTCATTATACTTTAAGTATCTGACATTGTTGGAGATTCTAAACTTGTTGCTCTCAGCTCTTCCTCAACTAAGTGATGTACCACATTCACAAGTTTTTTAGTATCTGACATTACTTGCTTAACTATGATCTCACCTTCACTCGCAGAACCATCATCCAGTACTTCAACACAGGATATGTTTGATTCACCCGGAGACACAAAGCAGAAGGTCCAGTCTTGCCCTTCATCACCTTGAGTGGTCAAGGCTTTTGTCTCTTTTCTTGAAGAAGTAGCTCCACTCATGGTTTTGTCTTGATGATTGAAGGTGGAAAATGGATTTCCATTTCCTATTTTCTTGGGCTTTACACATTCACGTTTAAAATGCCCCTTTTCACCACAATTAAAGCAAGTGACTTTGGTTTTATCAAAGCCAAACGTTGTGTCCTTTATGGCTACTAGATTCTGCCCTATCTTCTTAACGAACTTTTTCGCTCGTCTAACTGCACTTTCGCTCGTCTTCATCTACAAGATGACAATTTCAGATCTTCAGAGCAACTAGACCATCCTATGATCGCACCACTACTGATAGAAGATCCATAAGCTCCTTTGCAACCTCCACTTTGTGTTGAGTCGACGATGACCCAGACATTTCTGGTCCTGAAGCAGTGGATTGTGAGGGAGCCGCGGAACTGGACACAAATGTTGTTTGTACTGGTGCTGTTGAACTGATTGGAGTGGGGAATGAGTTGTAAAGTGAAGGATTCTGATCGTAGGATCCTTTTTGTAACTTGTACTTCATTCTCAATTCCTCTTCTCTTAATTTCAGGATGAAGTCATTTATGTCTAACTTTGCAAGAATATCATTCTGTCTTAGATTAAATACAAACGAATCCTATTTATCGGGCAAACCATCCGCAAAACTTGACACTTTATCTTCCATTGATGTTGTTACACCATGAGTATGCAGCTCACTCATGAGATGGTAAAACCTGTCAATGATGTCATCCAAGCTCTCCTTCCCTATCGAAGAGAAGTTATCAAACACCTTTTTGAGAGCCTTAGACTTTAGAGCCTTTAACATTGCATTCCGATCATATCTCTTTTCCAATGTTTCCCATAACTTTTTCACCTACTTGTTCTTAGAGAACTGATGAAAGATATCTTTAGGTATCGACTGAGTCAACATGGCATGCACTTTCTTTTCTCCATTGTAATTAACCTTCTGGAATTCATTCATTCCTCCTAGAGTTAGCTTAACTCCATCAGCACCGACTGGCATCGTGTAACCTGTCTTAATGGATGCCCAAATATTGGGATCAACTCCATTGATAGATCTCAAACATTTGCTTCCATTGTGGATAATCATCTAACGTTATAATCTTTGGTGGTTTATTATGATTCCCAATTTCATTTTCCAGAAGCAGAAGGTTATGGATGCGAGAGTCCCTTCCGGCAGTAAAGGCAGTGAATTGATCTTCCATTCCTATAAACTTTGAACTTTAGAACAAGACCTGTTTACTCGTGCCAATGGACAAATGTGGATGAGTCAATCGTGTGATTGAACAAATGCGGATGAGTCAATCGTGCGATTGGACAAATGCGGATGAATCAATCATGTGATTTGATAAATGCGGATGAGTCAATCATGCGATTGGACAAATACGGATGAGTAAATGCCGATGACTCATTCGTGCGAATGAACAAATGTGGATGACTCATTCGTGAAATTGGACAATGTGGATGACTTAGTCCTGCGATTGGACAATGCAGATGACCAATGCGGTTGACTCAGTCGTGCGAATGAACAATGCGGATGGCCAATGCGGATGGCTCAGTCGTACAAATGGACAATCCGGATAACTCAATCGTACGAATGAGCTATTCGTGCGACTGAAGGCTGTTGTTTTTGAAAATTTTCAAATTTTGACACTTTGATACAAATTAAAATTTACCTAGAAACCCTAATATATCGTATAACGAAAAAATTCAACTTGAATGCCTGTAAACGTCGGAAAACACCCGTGGACCCAAAAAGATGACTCTTTTGAGTTAAAACATGAGTTTGACACAATTCTAATTGAATCAAACACAAAATCAAGAGCCAAAGCTCTTATACCAGTCGTTAGGACCGTGTACGTACGGAATACTAACACATATATGCAAGAAGTGGATGGCCATGCCCACTTTTGTAAAAAAAATATAATTAAAATTTTGTGCTTTTTACACATTTAACCCCTCAACTTGGGTTAAATTACATTTTCTCATTTTTCTTCATTTTTATTCGTCATTTACATCTTTAAAATTTCCAAGTGCTACAAGTTCATCCCCCTTATATAGGTTTCGTCCTTGAAAAATGTTATTCCTCAAATAGAGACGGGTAATGTTGCCTTATTTCTTATTCAGTCTCCTACGTAGACTAGGATCCCTTTCGGTGTTTCCACTGTACACACACTAGGGGAACCACTTTATTCCGTAACCTCTTTTACTTTCATTAATGATCTCCACCAGTTGCTCCACATAATTGAGCCGTTCATCCACCTCAATATCCTCTAGTGGTACGACCATATCTTCATCAGCTAAACAATTCCGCAGATGATATACATGGAATGTCGGATGAATTTCACTAAACTCATCGGGTAACTCCAACGTATAAGCCACCTCTCCACTCGAGCAATGATTCAGAAATGCCCTAAATACCTCGGGCTCAACTTGCCCCGCTTTGTAGACCTAATGATACCCCTCCAAGGTGAGACTTTCAACATGACTCTATAACCCACCTTGAACTCAATTGGTCGATGACTTTTATCAGCATACGAATGTTGTCTATCCTTGATGGCTTTCATAAAAGCCTTGATCTTCTCTAACTTCTCAGTCATAGCCTTAATCACCTCGATACTTCCAAATTCCTTCCGACCGATATCGCCCTAACAAATTGGTTTTCTACATCTCCTACCAAATACCATCTCATAAGGGGGCATACCGATACTACCATGATAATTTTTGTTATATAAGAACTCGACTAATGGTAAGTGGTAATCCCAATTTCCCCTAAAATCAATGATGCATGCCTGAAGCATATCCTCTAGCGATACTACCATGAAAGGTTCTCTCCAACTAACCATCTGTCTATGGATGATAAGTCGTACTAAGGTGTAACCTTGTCCCCATCATATCATGAAATCTTTTCCAAAATTTAGATGTAAACCGAGTGTCACAGTCAAATACAATTGACACCGGCACTCCATGAAGAGCTATAATCTCTTTGATGAATTGATCTGCAATATTTTGGATGAATACATCTCACAGATTGGTAGAATGTTATCACTCTTCGTAAGAAGGTTGCCTATCACCCATATGGCATCGTACCCTCTATTGGTACGCGGTAACTTCGTAATGAACTCCATTGTGATATGCTCCAACTTCCACTTGGGTATATCCAAAGATTGGATCTTCCCATATGGCTTCTGATGCTCCCCCTTCATACCCGACCACCAATAATCTTTCTTCATATCCTGATACATCTTTGTACAATTGGGATGAATGGAGTGTCGAGTGTTGTGAGCTTCTTCCATGATCTTTCCACGTAAATCCCATAACGTGTAATCTATATTCATCTGAATCGGGTCCTAACATGAACAGTGTTTTCGCCCCACTCCATGGTTAGACCTCTGATCCTTTCGAAGTTAAGGCGATCTTCTTTAAACGCCTCGGTTTGAAAGTCCTTGACATACTTCATTACATCCGAGGTCATAACCAACTGATAAGCCATTACCTAGATTGGTTCAGGCCTCTCTTTTCGGCTAAGGGTATCTGCCACAACATTGGCATTATCTGGATGGTAATGGATCTTGCAATCATAATAGTTTTTGAGATCCAACCATCTCCTTTGCCTAATATTCTAATCTTTCTGCTCGAAGAAGTACTTCAAGCTCTTGTGGTCCTTGAAGATTGTGCCATTCGTCCCATATATGTAGGGCCTCCAAATCTTTAATTCAAATACCACAACCTCTAGCTCCAAGTCATGAGTAGGATTATAAACCTCATGAACTTTCAATTTTTGGGATGCATAAGCCATAACCTTCCCTCGTTGCATCAACACGCAACCCAACCCCGAATAGGATGCATATGAATAGACCACCAAATCTTCGCTTCATTTGGGTAATGACAAAACATGAGCCTGAGTCAACTCGCTTTTAACTCTTCAAAAGCCTTCTCTTGCTCTTCACCCTATTCAAACTTTACATTTTTTCACGTTAATTTGTTCAATAGAGAAACTATCTTAGATAATTCTTGAATAAACTGCCTATAATAGCCTGCCAACCATAAGAAACTATGGATCTCAGATGGTGTCTTTGGAGACTTCCATTGCATCACTGCCTCCACTTTTGTCGGGTCTACCAGAATCCTCTCAAGATTCACTATGTGACCCAAAAGTTGAACGTCACAACAAGTACGCGTACTGGGTGAACTTAGCATACAGCTTCTCCTTTCTCAACATTCCAATACTTCCCAAAAATGATCGGCATGCTCCTCCTCACTCTTGGAATAAATTAGAATATCATCGATAAAAACAATCACTGATTTATCCAACACCGGTTGACAGACTTGATTCGTAAGGTCCATAAAAACAGCTGACGCTTTAGTTAAACCAAAAGTCATGACAAACACCTCGTAGTGTTCGTAACGCGTACAAAAAACTATTTTAGGAATATTTTGCTCTGTCACCTTCAATTGATGGTAACCAGATCAAAGATCAATCCTTGAAAACCAAATGGCACCTTGGAACTGATTGAACAAGTTGTCGATTCTTGGTAGTGGATATTGATTCTTCACCGTCAACTAGTTCAAGTCGCGGTATTCGATGCACATTCTCATACTACTGTCCTTCTTCTTCACAAACAAGACCGAAGCACCTTATGGAGAGATACTCGGTCTAATAAACCCTTTATCAAAAACTCTTGCAATTGCTCCATCAATTCCATCATCTCGAAGGGGGCTAAACGGTATGATCTAAAACTCGTTCCCGCAGTCTGGTGACACATCTAATAAATCTTTAGGAAACATGTTCGAGAAATCATACACAACCAGTACATCAGACAGTTCTGGTGTTGATTTGTCCACATTCTTCATGTAGGCTAGATATGCACTACATCCACTCTCATGCATTTTCCTACCACCTCCTTCGAAATCGCTTTTGGAATCATCTTGAATCGATCGCCATAAACCATCACTGAGCTACCGTCAGGAGGTGTCAGTCGAATCATCTTCTTGTGACATGCAATATTCGCCACGTAGGTTGTTAAACAGTCCATTCCTAGGACTACATCGAACCCGCCTAAGGTTATCACAAACAGTCTAGCAGAAAACCTATGACCTTCTAGTTCTACGTCACAGCCTTTTATTAGCTCAGAATCCTGGTAGACTTACCTATGGTAGATTCTACATTAAAGGGCTCTTAAATATTTCTACTACTAACAGGCAAGTTAGCACAGAAAACAACGTAAATAAAACTCTTACTGGCACTAAAATCAAATAACATAGAAGCAAGAGATTGGTTTAATAGAAACGTACCTGACACGACATCGGGGTCTGTCCATGCCTACACCTAGGTCATTATGAAGGCTCTGGTGCTCACCTTTTGCCCTTCAGTCCCGATCATTTTCTTCCCCTTCCCGGAACTCTCTACCCTCGGCCTTTTACAATCCTTGCTCATGTGGCCCTCTTCACCACACTTATAACACCTCCTCACCCCATAGTTCTTCACCACATGTTCCTTCCTTCCACATTTGAAATATACATTAGATCTCAAGCCTATTGCCTATCATGTACTTAGAATAGCCACTGTCAATTATTCAAACATTTTTGTTTGTCTTGAGTTGTTCCTGCTCAAAAGAGATGGTTAGTTACATTTGGAAACTCAAGCCTTATTGGTCTTGGGCTCATCAAAAGAAGTTGAAGACAATGCAATACTAATTGATCCTATAGTCATGCTGGATGGATCATTTGCTGAAGTTGATGAAGAACTTTCATCCACTTGGTCTTTGTTTGACTTCCACACCACCTTTGGAAGCTTAGACTTGAAATTCAATACTTCGGAAGTTTTGTAGACTTCGGAAGTTTTCATGACTGGGCCTTCGGAAGATCTGCTTTCATTGTAGCAGGCTTTAGTACTTCGGAAGCATGCCTTTCTTCCAAGACCAAAGTTTCTTCCGAAGCCAATTTTCCACTTGTCTTCTTCAATTTGGAGCTTTCGAAGGAAAGGGATTTTCCTTATGAAGCTTTCTCTTCTTCTCCAGACTCTTAGAAACTTCTTTCTTTGTGATGTAGAAAGTACTCTTTGGATTGTGGATAGAATCTATAGCAAGTTGAGAGGTACTCCCACACATAACGCAGTCCATTTTCTTCCTTCTAGGAGTCTTCTTTTGTGAACAAAGCTAAACTTGATCACTTTCACTCTCCATCTTCATCTTCTCAGATGATGTGGTAATTCTTTTTGGGTTAGTACTACCTTTGGAGCTTGATGGTCCATGTTGTACAACAGTGGTGGGCAACTTATCAGCTTTCTTCATGATGATAGGATGACTTGTACATGAACTAGAAATTTTGTTGTTGGTGTTCAATTTTGTGTCCTCAACTTTAACCACTTCAAATCCTATAGAAACAAAGACTTGCTACTGTGCAGAGCTAAAAGTGGCCTTGATCTCTTGAGCCTTGTTTGCCTTTCTCTTGCTTCTTCTGATTAAGTTCTTCCTCTTGGACTTGGTTATCCTAAAAGCTTACTCTCCTCAAAAGGATGATGACCCTTCATAGAATGCTCTTCTTCACTCCTTTCAGAGGCATTCTTCATCATCTCCTCTTTATCCTCTTCAATCAAGGAGTCTATGAGAGGAAGCTCATCTTCACAAGTTCCACATGTAGGAGATCTTATAGATAAGATTGTGTGAGGAGCAGCTATCTTACAAGATCCCAATCCCTACTTATTCTGATAACACACTTTTGCATGCAAGGATGAGGATATCATGTTCTTGAAGGTCTCTTCTTCAAGAACACATTTTTCTACCCTGGGCTCAGCCTGGCATCTAGTCAACTTAGTTATGAGATCCTTGATCTGAGTCCTATAATTGGTGTGCTCATGTTTAAGAAATGAAATTGTTTCTCTAAGTCCTCTATCTTGAACTTATCATCATTTTCTGCCTATTTGAAATCAAATTTTGAGATATTCAAGGACACAAGATCTGATCTCATATCTAAGTTGAAGGACCTATATTAATTAAGTTTAGCAATACATTCTTGAGTGCAAAGATGTTCCAATACCTTGGCTTCATCGTGGTTAGCCATGAGTGCTTGATTTGGAGATGCATCTTCCACCTTAAAGCTCCAGTCAAAGCCTCATTCTTCAACAACAACTACAGCTTGCTGCTTTGGTTTCTCATTCCAGGGAGCTCTCTCTGTGTAGTTTGGTTTCGGTTGAGTCTGGCCACCATTTGCTCTTGGTGCCTTGCACTCTCTAGAAAAGTGTCCCATCTGGTTATAGTTGTAACACTTTACCTTGCTTTTGTCCAACCAAAACATTACACTGGCTGGATTGCTAGGAAACTTCCTACTTATCCTCTTGTAGAACTTCTTGACTCTATGAGTGAGAAGAGCCATCTGCTGAACTATCTCCATATATTCCAGATAATCTAGATGGCTACAGTCCAAATCTTCAAGAGTGAAGAGAAAATTGCCTGTGGATTCATCAATAGAGACAATAGAATGAGAAGAACTCGTCTCTTGGATAGGACCTCCTTGAGTGTAGCTTTCTCTTTAAGCCTCTGTGAAGGTGATGAATGGACCCTTTTGTGAGTTGTCAGGGTAACATATGAGATGATATTGTGGTTCTATGCTATCCCTTTTAGTCACATGAAGGATTGAACTCATTTGATTGCTAGAGTTACCAGATGAGTTTTGCATGTTCATCTCCATCTAGTAGCCACTGAGAATACCATACAACTCAATCAGAGTAAGAGTCTTAAGGTTCTTAGTCCTCTTGTTAACAACACAATAGTTTGTCCATTGTCTAGGAAGAGAGGACATAAACTTCCTTACTGTGTCCCTGTTCTCAAGAGTAACTCCAACATCCATTAAAGTATCCATAATCTCAACATACCTGAGGTATTGTTGAGTCATGGTCTCACCTACTTTAAAGGTGAAGTTTTCAAACTGCTACTTGAGAAGATCCTTCTTGTTCTCCTTGGCTTGCTTCCTATAGTTGCTTTGCAGTCTTGAACTTCTTGAAGGCTCTATAGATAGAGTTTGGAAGATCAGTTTGAAGGGTTGTCATGGCCTTTTGATCAATTTCTATTCTCTTCCTCTCTTCATGAGAGAAATCAGCCACATCCTTTAGAATCAAACCACCATTCTTAGTAGATGAGTTGTTTGGTATGTAAGGCCCTTCAACAACAGAGTCCCATATCCTAGAGTCTTGAGACTTGATAAAGCCTTCCATTATTTGACACCAAGTATCAAAGTCTTCATGAGTGATCAATGGAGACTTTGTCGTAGTTCCAGTTTCCATATCAGCCTTGGTGATTGCTGCCATTTGAGTTGTAAAGTGTTTTCTATGTGCGAGGGATCTTAAGATAGTGAGATCTTATATCAAGAGCTTTACAAGCTCTTATACC
>BJCM01070240.1:0-12883 GCA_018326385.1 Flaveria bidentis
AAAAACATGACATGTATCACTAAATATATTGTATTATTAATAAGTATAGATAAATGTTTTATGTTTTAAAAATGGTTAACTATTTTTCCATAAAGTATTCAGCTAATGTTAGATATTAAGAAAAATATGATATAAAATTATCTTATATTGAAAATAATCAAATGATAAATTATTCATTTTAATATTGATGAGTTTATAATAAAAGATATTAAAAACAAAAGTCGAAAAGTTAAAAATATATACTTACATATTTCACAAAAAACATATTACAATAAATAATAAATAATAGAAATCAAATAAATAATGAATACAGTAAAACAAAGAGTTTGGTAAATGATAAATAATCATAAGGACCATTTACCAAAAAAGATAAAACAAATTAAAAACTAATGTGAAAAAGCTAATCATGACATAAAAAACCCGTAATTCATAAAAATAGGTGGAATAAATATCAGTTTTGTTGGGTTGGTGGCCGGCGGTGGGGGCTTGGTAGGTGGTGGTCGGCGGTGGGCGCTTGGTGGGTGGTGGCCGGGTGTGGGGGCTGGGGTGGTGGTGGCCTTTGGTGGAAGCCGGTGGTGGGTTCTGAAATGTAAGAGGTGTGTGTGTGGGGGGTGTTTTTTGCATTTATACACACACACACACATATATATATATATATACATATATATATATATGTATATATATGTGTGTATATATATATATAATTAAACAAACAAACCTTTTTATGTATTAAATGACATAAAAAGTCACTGTGACAAAAATACCCTTAGATTTAACTGAAAACTAACGGTAGTTAGTTTTAATACCTTGTTACAAACTGAAAACACAATACCCTACATGTTATAAAAAAACCCTTAGTACCCAAACTTGTTGTTTTTAATAAACCACATAAACCATTTGCATAATTAACTCAATAATTTAATACTATAATTTAGAGTTAATTACGCGAATGGCCTTGTGGTATGTTAAAATAACATGTTTGGGTATTAAGAGTTTTTATAACATGTTAGATATTGTGTTTACATATTGTAACAAGTTAAGGTATTAATACTAACAGACATTAACTTTTCTGTTAATTCTAAGGGCATTTCTGTCTTTTTAGATTATAAGGAATACTAATGTAACTTAAAGAAGTGTTTGTGTCATTTAACATATATAAAGGAGTGTTTACGTAATTTACTCTATATATACACATAGTGTATGTATGGTACTACTTAGAGTTACTTCACATGCATAATAATTTCACCCCCATTGCAGGTCACCATTATCGACCGCTACCCCAGACCACTATTGTGCAGCCACCACCCCAGGCCACCACCACACGACCCCTACTGTTAGCCACCGCCCCCATCTTAACACTTTCACCACCACCACCTTCTCTTCAAATGGAACAATAACACTTTCAACACCGTCTTCATCATCACATCATCACAACAACCTTACTATTATCATCATCGTTTCATCATCACCATCACACCATCCACCGCGGCTTCATCTCTATTGAACCACCACTATAGCCAATAAGCCCTAAACTAAGAATCCTCAAATAGGTAAAATTTAATTAGGGTTTTGAGAAAACTCGAAAGTGGGAGGAACTTTATGTTTGGATCTAGTTGTGGTGGTGTAGTTAGATGGGTGTGGTCAGAGAAGAGTGTCAAGCAAGGTGATGGTGTCGGTGGTTTTAGTGGTGGTGATGAACTAAATGGGAGTGGGAGGGAGGCAACAATGGTTGGGATGGGGGTTTTTCTTATAGGCGACAGTGATAGATTTAGCGGTGGTTTAACGGTGTTGACCAAGGTGGTGGTGGCGGGTAACAATGTTGGTGGTGTGTTGGGGGTTTTTTCAATTTTGTTATTGGCAACCGGGTGGTTTTAATGGTGGTTTAGGGTCTGAAATAGACATTGACCAAGGTGGTGGTGGGGCGGTAGCCACGATCGGTAACGACGATGGTGGTGAACGATAGCTAGGTGGTTTGATTTATTGAAACAGACAGTGGGTAGGATGGGTGGGCGGGGGTTGGGTTTTTTAAGTTATAGGTAATTACACAAATGGTCCTTGGATAAAAAGAATATATAATTACAAAAGTAGTCCCTCGAAGGGTAATTTAGTCATTTTAATGAAATTTAACTAGAAAAATTAATGATTGTTGGTCTTAATATCCATTCTTGTTAAACATGATACCTTAACTTGTTTTAAAAAGACCCTTAGTACTCAAACATATTATTTTCGACAAACTACATGGACCATTTAGGTAATTAACTCTATTTTATTATTAATATGATTATATATATTAGTAGATGAGATTCATGTGTGTTACATGGATGAAAAAAATATAACATATTATATATATGTAGGGGAAGGTTAAAATGTTAACTCTCTATTATTGCGATAATCGTGCTAAATATTCAAGATCAGTTATAATTGTTATGTTTTATTGGAATAAAATCATTACACATATACAAAAAAATTAATTTATGTATATATGTAAATTCTTAAGCGTAAAATTTTAAATTCATAAGTGTAAATTTTTTTACAATAGTGTAAAGTATATTTACATCTGTAAATATTTACGAGACGTAAGTATAACTTACCCTGGTGTAAATTTTTTACGCTTACGAATTTACACATATACATAAAAATCATATATTTTTATATGTGTAATGATTTTATTTCTACAAATAAATATTGATTTTGATTTATCTTTAAGAGTTAATTTGATTATCGCAATAAAAAAAGGTTAACATTTGAACTCTATTTTATATATATAATCTAATATATGTTATAGATAAGACATCAATGAAATTATTACATATACCCAATTAACATATGATATTTGATGAACAAAAAGCAATAAATGAAAAATATACAATAAAGATGTAGTAATTTAGCATAGCGTTGTTGTGACATTACTGCATCTTTAATCTAACACAACGTTGCATGAAAAAAATAAATAATTTCTCTATCATCATCAATGGTGCATATGGAAAAAAAGTAAACATTATGCTGTTTAACTAGGTTAATAATACTCGTGTATTATATGGATTAAAATCAATAAAACTAAGTTGAGTAAATAAGTTCTTAAGTTATAATATTGTTGATAATATTTTACATATTGATTTTTACATTCTATTTGTAATTAACATTATCTACATCTAATACTAGTAATCTTTTTCTATCAATGCTTATAACTCTAAATAGTATATTATATGAAATGAAATAAAATTTAAGTAATAAACAAGTGTAATTGAACATGCAAACCAATACTTGAAATCATAAACATTCGAAAACTTTTTTCTATACAATATTTGATGTTATGTTGGTAACTATACTATTTTTATCTAATAATGTAATTGTTTTCTACTTTTAATTACTCAAGATAATGTAATATAGGTTAATCATGTATGAACATTGTTTGTTTAAAAAACAACCAACTTTGAATAGTCATTGTCTTTAGATTTTGTTTATTTTTATTGTAAAATACATCGCTGCTGCAAATCATAAATCTATGTATATTTTTTATTACTGAAGTAATTTCTTCTATATGAAAGTGAAATAAAAAAAGTTAAATTTATAATTTAGAAATATCTAAATATTTGTTTGTATACAATACATAATGTAATATTCGTAAGTTTATTATCTTATATAAAAATAATAATTTTAACTTATCTATAGTTTTGATTATATATAGCACAACGTAAAGATTGAATCTTACTTATGAAACAATTGTGCCAAAATCATATTAACTTAATCTATGTTGAACATAGCACAATCTCTTGAAACTAATGCTATTGATTTTCTCCCTCGTATTTTTTATCTTTTAACACTTAAAATAAAGGAATTGAAACACAAATTACGTATATGAAAATTTGAGATAAAAATATGATGATAATAAATCAAGTTGTCGAAGGTACCAAATACATATTTAATAAAAGTTTCAAATAATAAAGTATTTAAGATATACAATATATAGTTAAATATTTAACATCATAATTTTCACAAAAGATTTGTCAATATAATATCTCAAAAACAATTTTTTTTTCATATGAACATAATTCAACCCGAGAAATTATTTCGTAGCATAGTTTTTCATACAACAAAGATCACACAAATTACTTGATAGTAGTATAAAATGTGTCCCATATTAAATGATCTATTATTCAAATTGAATGTCATGTTTTGTGCAATCAATGGCACAAATTACTTTAAATTTTAATTTTCAACCTTCCTTTTCTAAACCTCATCAAATGTGGAATATAGCAAAAAATTAAATTTAGTCAAATGAACTATAACCAAAAAGTGAGGTTATATACATTTTTAGACGGAAAATTAGATATACGAAGGCTTAAAAACATGACATGTATCACTAAATATATTGTATTATTAATAAGTATAGATAAATGTTTTATGTTTTAAAAATGGTTAACTATTTTTCCATAAAGTATTCAGCTAATGTTAGATATTAAGAAAAATATGATATAAAATTATCTTATATTGAAAATAATCAAATGATAAATTATTCATTTTAATATTGATGAGTTTATAATAAAAGATATTAAAAACAAAAGTCGAAAAGTTAAAAATATATACTTACATATTTCACAAAAAACATATTACAATAAATAATAAATAATAGAAATCAAATAAATAATGAATACAGTAAAACAAAGAGTTTGGTAAATGATAAATAATCATAAGGACCATTTACCAAAAAAGATAAAACAAATTAAAAACTAATGTGAAAAAGCTAATCATGACATAAAAAACCCGTAATTCATAAAAATAGGTGGAATAAATATCAGTTTTGTTATAAGTCCTTGGGAGTAATGTTAGAAACTTCCTAGGTACATAAAACGCGTTTGATCTTTCGGACATATTTTAATCATTCTACTGTAATAAAAAATGGTTTTGAGTTTGTCATTTGTCATAATCAAACCTCATAAGTTTAATTTTCTCGTTTATCTCTCATATTAAATATTTACATTAACTACTAATTATATTATTTAAATCGTAGGTACATAACCGTCTTTATTTCTACCGAAAAAAAAAAGATGTCTTATATCAAGTCGATGGTCGACCGATACTCAATCTCCATGGTCATGGACTGTGTTGTGCCAAATACCAACACTCTTGAATCTCCAAAAGAGAGGAGTTCTAATTCCATCTCGGACCTGTCACCTATGTGAAGAGACAGAGGAATCACTGGAGCACATTCTAATCGGTTGTTTTGTGGCCACGGTTATTTGACAGGAAATAAGTTCATGGTGCAAATAACCTCCTATCTATGCATTCTCGGTCCGAGACCTTTTGGATTGTTGCAAACATAATAATATCACTAGAACGAGGGGGAAAATCATCGAATCGATCATCTTACTTGTAGCCTGGGCAATTTGGAAAGGAAGAAATAATCTGTTATTCAACAACAAGGAGATCAAAATCGAAAAGATAATGAAAGAAATCAAGATGTTAAGCTATCTATGGATTTATAATCGTTCAAACTACACAGATTTAGAGTGGGAAATCTGAAAACTTTTTAATATATAATATAGATGATTGTAAATCTGATCTCTAGCAACTTGCTAGAACATGTGCGGTTTTCTTTGTGATAATAAAGCTTTTAACGTTCAAAAAAAAAGTGAAGACAAGGGAAACAAGAGAGAACGGTACTATTATGCTCGTTGTTCAACATGAAGGTGCTCATTTTGGCTCTGTTCATAAATATACAACATTCAATGCGACATAAAAGTAAATAATACAACCCTATAATTTTTAAATTTGAATCTTTTTTCACTTTAATTATCTTGGTTAAAACCTAAAAACCAGTTAAGTTTACGAAATTATCATCTTTCTTAGTATCAACTTTCTCAAAAGCTAAGGAGAAAGTTTAAACTTATAGCCACTCCTGCAGTAAGTGTAATTACCATTACTTCTTCCCCTCTCTCTAAGTTTCACTTGCAAATGTAGCTTTCTTAATAAGTATATATAATGGAGGCCTAAGAAAGATAACACGTCATGTTAAAAATATAATTTTTATTTATAAGTATAGTTATTGAGATTGAGATTGTTTTTTATTTTTTAAGATATAAATAATATGTCATTAACTAATAAATCTAATTATAAATAATGTAATAATTAGTAGAGGTTTATTAATTAAGGGTAAAATAAAAATGAATGTATAAAACACTTGTACTATATGATTTAAAAGTTGTATTAGATGTTTTAAATTAAAAAATACAATTAATATATTCCTAGTCTTCCTACTCTAATATAATGGTAATTAAGAGTAACACATGTCACCATCATATTTATTCTCATCAAATTTTCTCGCTTCTTTTTCATATTAATTATTAATAATTTTATCTAAGTCTTTTTTAGATTAAAATTTATTTTACTAAACTAAGCAATAAATCTTTTTATTAATGGTATTTTAAAAGAACAAATTTTTATAAAAAGACTTTTTTTAAAACATCAAACTTTTTAATACGAAATATTTTAAATTTAGTGGTTTTAAAAAGTAAAAACTTAAAAAATAAATAAATATTTAAAATTGGAAGCTATAGTAAGAAATTTTTTAAAAATGATAATTTTTAAAATGGTTTGTTTTGAAAAAAATGTTTAGTTTATGTTTTGTAAATACAAAAATAAAGTTTAAAAAGTTAATATCAATGTTTATCACTTATAAACCTTACTAATATGAAAGTTCAATTGTACGTTATATTAAAATATTATTTTATAATTAATTAAATTTTATTTTGTTTAATATAAGATACTAAAGCTAGTATCTTATATAACTCTATAGATAAAATGTGGACTTTCAGAGTAATTAAAAATGTAAGACAAAATCTGATAAGCTCCAAAGGTTTATAGGTTAACTAAAGTTGATCATGGAGTTGTATAATTTGATAGAACATTAACGTGAGAGTCTATTATACTTTATAACATGGCTCTATAAAAATGTTCCAGACTTTTCTATCGATCACGCATGTATGCAAGAATGTCACATATTGGACTTTTTGAGTAAGAGTGGGGGATAGGTTTTTTATTGCTACGTTTTTGTTATCACAGATTAAATATTCATTTATAACAATAAAATAGATTGTAACTTAAGTTGAAGACACTATTATGAAGAGTAAATTACATAAAAAGACCTTTATGTTTGTAATTAGTTTTATTTTTTAACCTTTATTTTTATTAATTATACTAGACAATATTTATATATAATGTTTGTTTTATTATTGGTCATTTAGTCTAAGTGTTGTTAGTTTTCTTCGTTATATCAAGTAACTTGGTTATCATATGGAGGTAGATGTATGGAAAAACTTTCACGTGGTATATGTAATTAAAAAAATGGATTGATGTACTGGTAATATACAATCAATAAAACCTTGACATCAACAAGTAAAACATCAAACAAATATTTTTATCATCACTTATTTATAAAAACTAGTTTTATGAAAATTTATTGTATAATATGATCTATATATCTTATATAAACTTGATATATAACTCATAAGTCATAACAATATTATATATTAGCCTTAGTATAAACATTGATAAGTATTATAAGACACATAACCAAAAACATAATTCTTCCAAATCATAAATGCAGAATGATACAACATCAAAACCAATTCAAAACACTTAACCATTTAAATTAAACTTATCACTGGCATGTGAAAGTTCTGTGATTATTTACTTTGTGGTCGTACTTACTACAAATAGATTTATAAAATAGTTAGTAATAATTTATTTTAAATTAGCTTATGCAATTGCTAACATCTATTTTTAGCACCTTAAAGTTCTATTGTATACCGAACATATCTTAACAACTTTCTTACTTGAACGCAAAATCAATTCGTCGCAAAGTGCATGAATCACCTCGCTAGTTATATAATTTGAGCAAAAGGATCTAAAAAACTTCACTTGGATTGCATTCATATTTAGAATAAGTTTGTAAATTACTAATATATTTTATTATAATTTGGTATTATGTTGCAGGTTAATTTATTAAGTTTATTATTAATATAAATTAGACGATGCATTAACTTTTTATATAACTAGCTTTAAAGAAAAGTGACCGTACAAATATATAATTTTTTTTGAGGTGTTGCTTTTCGATTTCAACATTTTACTAATCATCCTTTTCTAATACGTCGATTTGTTTTTGGAATGTCGCCTCAAATTTATTTACACATGTGTCGTCATAAGATAACTATTGTATATAACTTAACAACGCAAACTAGTGACCGTTACAATAAATAAATAACCAAATATGAAACAAACCATGCAAATAAAAATTACCTATTGTGATTAGTAAAAAGAAAAGTTAGAAAATAAAATTAGTAACAAAGATAAGGGCACTTATTAGTAATTTACTATTTTATGAAATTCAAAACAAAAGGACCTATTCGAAGTTGAATTTGGCTTAATCCACAAACCAATTTTAAGTACATTATACATGATCGAAGACATGTGTAGTCAAAATAGATTAATGAAATTGTCGACATACATGCTACAGTAACACCTGTCGCTCAATCCCTCTACAAATATGCGAGTTATACATTTCAATATTTCTATTATTTTCTTATCTTCGGATGATACATCTAAAAGAATATAATTATTTAATAATCTTCAAAAGTTTCTTAGTTACTAGAGAAAATGAATTCTCTTATTGATCGCATTGATGATCTAAAGCGAAGACAAAATTGATACACCAGTTAAGGTAAGATCAACATCAACTATGAACACATTGCCACTAACATATTCTGACGAATCATGGATTAGGTACCTAACTAGACTAGTTAGGGCTGGATCAGTCGTGCCAAATGCTCTTAAAGAAACTGCACCTCGAGCCACATCATTGATCCACTTTTTATCAAGTAAAGCTCCGGTTATCTCAGACCTAAAAAGGCCAGGGTTGATTGAGTTCACCCTAATCTTGTACTTGCCTAGTTCCATAGCCACTACTTGTTCAAATCATTAGATTCTCAAGAAGAAAAAAAATAAAAAATACATATTACTATAAAACTGGACATTTATAAAAGCAGTTCCAGTCATGAATTACTGATTTCTGCCTAAAATTGGGGCCACACAAATGTTCGTAACAAATCCCAATTCGAAGACAACTTTGTAACTAGATAATTTTATGGCATTTTTTTTTCAATCACAACTATATAGTTGTGTAGCTTTGCATACTATAAACTATGTTATGTTGTGAAAACTTAAGGATTACTTTGGTTAATGCATTAACACCCGTCTTTGACGAAGAATAAGCAAGACTTCCAGTCACATCTACACAAATAACAACAGTAATAGATGTGATATTAATGATTGATCCTCCTCTCTTTGCATCACATATGAGCACACACATATTTTGACGCCAACCATGTGCCTGTCAGGTTTGTTCTCATCGTATTATCCCATTCTTCTTCAGATAACTTGAACATGTTACGCACATTACCTACAACCAAACACAAGATCAAAACAGTTAGATTGACATATTGATTCAATAATGAGACAATATATACAATAAAAATATCAAGACCACACGCGGCCTTTTTTACCTATATATAATTTTAATTATATTTTACATTAAAATATTATACTGTAACCATTCATGTTTATTTTACATATATATTTTACATTAAAATTTAATTCATTTATTTAATGAGTGTTTAGCCTATTTATCTATCTTTAAAAAACAAAATAAGCATTGAAATACTGTACATCTCATTATACTTACTTTCTTGTTTTTTTATATTATTAATAATATTGAATACTAATAATATTACTCATATCATTTTCAAATTAAAAAATATATAATTTAATAAATTAAAAACCTTTTTATTAAAAACACACTCTATAAAAACAAAAATTCACAATTTTTATAAAATAAAAGTCTGAGAAAATATATTATTGTTTATTACTTAAAATAGTTATTTATATGTACTTATAATCATATTTTATTCGTGTATTGCACAGGGACTACCTAGTATATATAGGTTTGTATATTTAGGTTTATATATACAGACCGTATAACTCGAGATTTTCAATTAACACCATTCAGTCTTTTTTTAACGAATAAAACCACTCAAAGTCGACAAAGCTAAACTAAAAGTTGGCTACAATTCACGTAACATAAGCAAGTTTTTCCTTTAAATTATAGTATTAGTGATCTTATTTGTTCCTGAGTGAGGATTTAATAACCTCTGACACCTGCATTGTTAATCAAACAATCAATATGTCAAAATGCATCCCACGCTTTTTCACTGAGGCTTCAATGACGGAACCCTTGGCTCTAACATCAAGCTCCACCATCACCGCAAGAATATTGTGTGTGAGCACAAGATGTTTTGCTGAGTGTATTGATCTCATCGGAAAGAGACGCGAGCCTTTCAATACGGCGTGCTGCTGCCACGATCCTGCAGCCGGCTCGAGCCAGGTCAAGGCAGAAGTCTCGGCCCAGACCGGAGGAGGCTCCGATGACCATAACAACCTTCCCGTTTAAGTCCTGCCATGGCTCGAATGCGGAAGACATGGTTTGATTGGCCATGGTTTTTGGTTTCGGGTGGAGAAGTGAGGTTGAAAGGAGAAAATAATATGGTAATTGGGTTCAGTTTCGACATGCACCAAGAAGATATTGTTGCTATATAAAATTTTGGGGTCTGGTGTTGGGTAAGAAATCAAAAGTTAGATCTTTTTATAATATTAAATTGTATAGATTATTTGGGGGTCTAGTAGAATTGATGGTTTTACAACGTTTTCACATAATTAATGTGTCACACATTAATTATAAATAAATGAGTAAATTAATATTATGAACTCTGGGTTAGAACTCCTTTACCCTATCAACACAAAAATAAATCTTTTGATATATTAATCCTTAATGTTTTACTTTTTAAACTGTTTTAACCCCTAATATTAACTGTGTTAACTTTTTTTAAATAGTAAAAGTATTTTAGTCATTTTCACATTAAGGACTGTCTATCTAAATCTTAAAGCCTCCGAGTTATTTATGCACATTATTAAAAGAGTAAAATACTATTTCGTCCATAAGATTTGACGAAAATCACGGGTTTAGTCTAATAGTTTATTTATTACAATTACGTTCCAATAGTTTAATGTTTGTTTCAATTTCACCCAAGGTGTTAACACCGTTAGTGTTTATTCACCATTATTGTTTATTCTGTTAAATCATGTAAAAAGATATTTTTGCCCCTGAATTTAATAAAAACCCATTCTCATCCCCACCCAACCCATTTCCATTCTCTCTCTTTCTCTCTATCTTCTCTTCTCTCTCTCTCTCTCACACACACAAAGGTGCATCCCTAGACCATCGTCACCTCGGGTGACTACATTGACCGCCATCGTGCACCGTCACCACCTATAACCCACCGACCACCGTCAAATCCGACACCCTTAGACCATCGTCACCTCGGGTAACCACAACCACAACCATCGCTCACCACCACCATCTAAAACCGCCGGTGATGGGGCAGATCTGGTGGTGATGTTGCCAAATAGAGTGGTGGAGGGGGGATCTCCCCGATCTGGTGGTAGAGAGAGAAAGAAGGGGTGGAGGCCGGAGTGGCGGCACAAGGTGGTAGTCGGAATGGCTTGGAGGTGGAGGTGGCAATGGTGGTTGGAGGTAGCCTAGGGGTTGGGTGGCAGCCGATGGTTCTTGATTTCTAGATGAGAGAGAGAGAAAGAGAGATGGGTTGGTGGTCTTGAACCATGATAGTGATCTTGTTGGGTATGATAATGGTGGTGTTGGACTTCTTATGAATGATAATGGTGGTGATGGTGGTGATGGTGGTGGATGGGATTTGATTTAGGTTTAGATGATGAAGATGACAAGATGATATTGTTTTTTATTATTTTAATTATATTTAATCATAAGAGTAATATTGTAAATTTACGCTAATTTAACGAAAATATTATAACGGTGTTAGTGACTTGGGTGAAATTGAAATAAAACTTGAAACTATTGGACCGTCAATGTAATAAATGAACTATTGGACTGAACTTGTGATTTCGTCAAACCTCAAGGACGAAAATAGTAATTTACTCTTTTTAAAACTACAAATACAACTACCACACACAACCACCTACCACCACCACCACCTAAAACAACAACCACCACCACCTAACATAACCACAACTTGATAGCATCAATAATAACACAAGTGGTGTGTAAATCTAATAACCTCACTTAGCAAACTAATAACCATGAGAGCTGATCTCATATTCATAGGTGGAGCTACCATGAACCACCACCGTCGTCGCCTTGAATACCCTAGATGTAGATCTCTTGGGGTTACGGAGGGGACGTCTTTGGTCGTGGATGTCATCGTGCATGATTTCCACTGCTTTTGGTGACCCAATCAAACACCACTTGGTGTGATGAAGGGGTTGCTGACGGTGGGAGTTACTGGTGATAGGCAGTGGGAGTCAATAAGAACATATGCTTTTGTTTTCCAACGATTATGGTGATTGTAGATGTCAGTCGATTGTTATTGCGACAATGGTGGACTGTTGCGCATCTGAGCCCATTTGTTTACGACAACAATAATGAATGTAGATCTAGGTCGATTATTGTGACGTTGATAGCGGTCTACTACCTGGTTGCAGACGTGGCGCCTGTTCTCCAAGGCAACTGTTTTGTTTCTTGGCAGAGTAAGAAACAAACTTCAGTTGCTACATCCACTGCTGAAGCAGAGTACATTGCTGCTGCAAGTTGTACATCTCAGGTACTCTGGCTTCAGAATCAATTATTGGATTATGGCATTACAGAGACTAAGACTCCATTACTGATGGATAGTGCTTCAGCTCTTTGTATTGTTAAGAATCCTGTCCAGCATTCTAAGACCAAACATATTGAGATCAG
>BJCM01070242.1:0-10469 GCA_018326385.1 Flaveria bidentis
TATACATACTAGGTTAGTATCTTGTGTATTACACGGTTTGAATAAGTAAAATATTAAATAGCTAGTAACGAAAATTTATCAATTATATAATCATATTTTGAGATAACAGATGATTAAAATTACCTATAAGTAATGAGTATAAATAATAAAATAATGATATATTTCCTTTAAACCCTTGTTATTTTAATTTCTTTATTAAAAAATTAAAATATTTTGTTCTAAATCAAAACTTTCTACGAAAATGTCATTTTATAAAAAAAAAAATCGTGTTATAACTTTGAATTTTAATTATTATGGTTCATAAAAAATTATTTTCTAAAAACATTGTTTTTAAAAAAAATATTTTTAAAAAAGTTTGTTATTTTAGAAAAAGTACTTATGTTACACAAAAAAAAATTCTTTAGATATTGCGTTTATACAAAGATCTCTTTTTAAATTTATGAAAAAACTATTTTAATCCAAACAAAACTAAATAATATAATTGGTAGTTAGTGTGAATATTTAATAGGAGAGATAAGTGAAAAAAAATAAGCTTAGAATGTTTAAAATTATAACAAGTGTCAATTTAAAACTTTCTTTTGTTATAATACATAGATACACACACATAATTATATGATTAAGAAAGACTGGCACACCATGATTATAACGATAAACTAGTCTTAGTGATGCATATAAACCAATTACAATAGTGAGTCTAAATCAATTGCAACTATGTGTCTAACACGACAGATATTCATCTAAGTTGTTCAAGTCTTACTAATAAATAAATTGGATCGTTATAATGGTGTCAAAACTAGTAAAAAATGTATCTAAAATCAACTATAATCTAACAAACGCTTATATATTAACTTATAAGATACACTAAGGTTTGGCTTCTTCATACGCTTCACGCATTTTATACTTACTATATCAACACGCCCTCTCTCTATATGTGATATTAATAAAAAGAAAATGTTATGTACATGAGTGGAATTCTTCCTTACATTGCTTGAAAACGAAAATAAACATGTTTATGGAATGAAATGTTACTATCATAAGAATTTAAGTAATTAGATAAATATTAACAATTTATAACAAAGCGGCACTAAAGTGGTTAATAGATAAAAAAAAATACATGTATATCACCAAAAATATAAACTGTAGGAATTTATCGATAAAAGTTATTTATTTATAGATAAAATGATGATTGCTAGTTAAACTATATTAATTCGGATGGATTTGTTGGTGAATACCAAATATGCCAACGATGGGGGAGCTGGAAACATCGTGCTTCAACGTGCACTATTGCTATAACATGCTTAATAGTGGGGGTAAGTATGCATAGTAACTTACTACTTTTAAAATAATATTATTATACTTATTTAAATTTTATAGTGTTATTTGAATTTTATAGTGTGGAAGATAAAAACTCTTGGTTATAGCATCTTAGAGCATGAAGAGTAGAGTCCTTAAAATTATGTGAATGTATTTAGTATATTATATAGAATGTTTTTAAGTGGTTGTGAGTAAATGAAAAAGAAAATGTTATTGTGGATTTTTAGTGTAAATGTTATTGTGGATTTTTAGTGTAAAAAGTATTATTTGTTGTCGAGAGATTATTTTAACGATATATTTAAATAATACTTTTTAATGTTAAAAAAGTATTAATTAATTGAAAAGCAGAGATAAAATATAGTGATTTTTAGTGTAAATATATGGATAAAGATAAACAACCTACTGTGAATGCTCTTATCTCGTTAAATAAACAAACAAAAAACAAGATATTGTTATTGTGAATCATTTCATTGCATAATGTGATCTTCATTTATTAATGAAACACTTTCATAACTATCTAATTTTGTTTTATGAAAAAAAAAACACTTGTAACACTGGCTCTTTAAGATCTCAAGTCCGTGTGAAGATGTAATTTTTACTACTTACATAAAATGTAACATTATTTGAGTTATGAACTTCATGGGGCTTGTACAATTTCGTACGTAGTAATAAAATAAAAAATGTACATAGGGAAAGGGTAATGTAGTAAAGTGTACGGTTTGCAAAGAAGGGATATGTACTTTAGCAAACATATACATTTATGTGCAGAAGAGATGAATTTTAAGTTTGTTATTTCAGAAGTTTTTAATTGTATATTTATGTAAACACAATCTATAGAAAATAAAAGGCACCGTACTTCTCTTTTTCTCTACACTTTTAATTGTAGTTTCTAAATCAACTAATTGCCCTATCTAAACCAACAAAGATGCATCATGCTATTGAAGGTACGCATTGTTAAATAGTATTAGTAACAAAATTTAAAATCAAATGAAAGATAAAGTTTACTTACGTTAATGCTTAGGTTTGTAAATAAACTGAATGAATGCGAAAGGAGCTTGTTCATGATTGTTTATTTAAGTTTAAATAAACAAACAAGCACAAACGAAGACTTAAACAAATGAATTTTCATTGTTTCTTATTTTTCAAAACAGCGAGTTCGCGAAAATAAATGTATACAAACAACAAAAACAAACACAAGTAAACGTAAAAAGTAAATAGACAAAAAATAAACAAACACCATTTAGAAGTAGTATCCAAATTAAAGTCTAAAATATAATTATTCTTACGTCCAACAAATATAAATTAAAGGATTTCATTGCAAATGGGCTAAACAAAGGGTCTTAAGCTACAAAACCAAAGTAATTTTAAATAAATTTTAGTAATAAAATAAATTTGTATGAGTATTTAAGTGAACCTAAACAAACAAACATAAATCAAAGCATACACTCGGAAATAAATGAAAAAAAAACACATGTAAGTGAACATACATAAACATGTGTTTATATTTGTTCGTTTAAATAAAATAAATAAAAAATTACATTCATGTTAACTCGTTTAAACATAAATGAAATTTATACCAAATATTACAAGAACGGTTCACTAAATGTTCTAGTCATTTACAGAACTACTGTTGATAAATTTGTCGGGACTAAAAACTTTTGAATTAACGAAGGATGTAAATGATAAAGTTTAAGGTTAAAAAATTGCTGGTTTTTGAAGAATGACGGCCATATTACAGCTTACCAGTAGACCTAAAGCCATGGGATTGGGGGGTGGGTCTCTTGGTGGATGCTTTGCCCTTTTCTTTTGCTAACCTTTAATTGACCATTCATCTATTTAATCCACCAATTCTTTTATTATTATTATTATTATTATTATTATTATTATTATTATTATTATTATTATTATTATTATTATTAGTATTATTGAGTTTATTTTATAAACTCTTTTGTATTAATGTTTAAGAAATTCAATTATTTAATCAAACAATACTTAAGTTGGAGATTGGATCTGATATCTCATGTTGTCTCATCTAAACTACTATAATTCTATATTGCTTGAGAGACAAAATAAGACATAAATGAAAAGTTGTGTGTTTTAAATAATGGTAATAAGATTGTTTAGTTATAAACAACTACATTTTATTATCTACGAGATATAATTATGATAAATAACAAAGTGAATCTTTTTTTTAAATATTTTTGTACATTAGTGTCTATTTTAAACAAGTTTTATATCGATAACTATATAGCCGACAGTTACATGAGAATTTTTAAGCATATACTTTACATTTGCGCATCACAAAATGGTTTTGAAAGTTAGAAAATCGAAAATCTAAATTCTTTTAGTTTTATAATACGAGTATCCATTTGAAACTAGATTTTATATCTATAATTGCTAACTGCTAACAACATTAGATTTTTTCGAGTATCTAGTTTACGTTTACGCATCATCATAAATGCATTAGAATTTACAAAACCGACAAACCTTATACGGTTCTTTTAACATGTGCGAATTTGATCCCACACATACTATTAATGTATTACTCTTTACCTATCTACTTCATTCTCTTAAAATGTAGTTCAAGGTTTTACATTCTAAAAATTTCATATCAAAACATAAAAAATATAATTTACTTTTTTGTAAAACAATCCACGACTATTAAGTAACTAGCCAGACGAAAAGAAAAAAATTACAAGAATAGGAGCTGATTTTTTAATCATCAAAAACATATATAATCTTTTCTATAATTATCACTATCGAGGTATAGTTTAGTTTGAGAGCATTTTACACTAAAATTTACTAATTTTTATATTTCTTTTTCAATTAAATAATACTTTATATACTTTTATCATTATATTTTTTTCCTCAACTTATAATCACTTTTAAAAATCTTAAAATATTTATAATGACAGAACAGTGTTTCCTCAAATATACAAATGAATAGTAAGTGTTATCTTTTATTTATTCACAACTATTAACAACCATTCATTATAATATAAGAAAAACACACTTGACACAGGAAATCCATTGTAAATGCTCTGATATGTTTACTAACATATAACCCCAAATTAAATTATTTTCATAATTATATTAATAACATATTTTGTTAAAACGAAAAAATTATGACCCATAGATTTTGTTCAAAGTAAAGGAAAATTTAAATAAGTAAAGAGGGAGCAACTTTACATAAGTAGCAAGTGATGTATGATTAAATTATTATCATCAACTTTTTATTTTTTTAATCCACAAGGTTAATAAATACTTCAAACTTCACACTTTCTTTTACATATTTACATTTACACCCCTCCACTCTCACCTCCTCAAAAAGCCCCCCCACTGTCTTCTTCAAACACCTTCTCTCTGCAACTCTCACCGTCACCGGCGATGGAGGAACCACATTTCGTCGCCGGAGATATCTCCGGCACCGTCGACTGCACCTTCGGACTACACAAACTCACCGACAATGTGTACGGCAACACTCAGTTTGTGATCGATGATGTACTCGTCGACTTTCCGAATCACGACGATGTCGTTTTGAACGATGAGTTTTTCGATAATGTGATCGGAAATTCAGCTGATTCTTCGACGGTGACGGTTGTTGATAGCTGTAATTCGTCGGTTAATGAGCCTCTGTTCTCCGGTGGCTTCTCGGAGTCGCGATTCTCCGGCGTTGAACACTTTCTTCCGGTAATTAACCCTAGATCACGTCGTTGTTACGTTTTTGCTTTAGATTTGAATCGAATACACGAAATCATGACAATATGAAACGATTTTGATAGATGATATAGAATTATAGATTTATAGATGATTGAAATTTGAATTGAATTCTACAGTACGATGACATGACGGATCTGGAATGGCTATCGAGCTTCACACAGGAGTCATCGTTCTCCACCGTCGACGTTCAAACTCTGCAAATCATCTCCGCCGAGAAGAAATCTCCGGCCACCGACACGTCATCCTCCGTCACCACCACCACCACCGGATTCCGATCAAAACCTCAACCACAGTACAGAATAAACTCTCAAATATCTCAAACCGACGTCTTCATTCCAGTCAAAGCTCGTAGCAAACGCTCACGAACCGCACCGTACGACTACACCTCACGAATCTTCCACCTCAAGCAATTATCATCAACCACAATCAAACCTCACAAAACGATTCGATTGAAGAACCGTGAGGTTCTAGAACCTTCGGTGGTGATCCGATGCTTGCATTGTGGCTCCGATAAGACACCACAGTGGCGCACGGGTCCGATGGGTCCGAAAACATTATGCAACGCGTGTGGAGTCCGGTTCAAGTCGGGTCGGTTGGTGCCCGAATACCGACCCGCTGCCAGCCCGACGTTTGTGTCGGCAAAGCATTCGAATTCTCACCGGAAGGTGATGGAGATCCGACGGCAAAAGGAGCTCCGGAATATGCAAACCGGGTTTGTGGACCGGGGCTCCGGGTTGGGTGGATCCGACGGTGGGGATGATTGCTTGATTGGTGGTCATGGTGGGCCCGGGTTTTTGCATATGATGTAGTGTGGGAGGGTGCATGGTATTAGCATGAAGCCGTTTTGTTTAAGAGAGAATTTTAGTGTTTAAAAATTTATGATCAGTCTTTCAGGGAGGATACAAATTTATGTAATCAAATTATTAGTTTTTTGAAACCTTTTCTCTTGCAAATTTTTTGAACATGAATTCTTATCAAATTTTATGTTAGGTTTTTTATAAAGTTTTGATATCCTTAAAAAGGTATTTGTTGTAAAACTAAAACTTAAGCTTAATCTAAATATTAATAATTCCACGTTGTTAACAAGCGTAAGGAATTAAAGTACGATAAATATCACACACATACCATCATCACATATACACAATAAATTATCTAAGTACTAAGTTTTATTAAAAGATATCATATTTTTTAACACCGTATGATAGAGAGTATTAGTATATTTGCCTTAGGAGCAATCGAAAATTTAAGGATCAACTACAGGAAATAAAAACGGGTCATCTAATACGATACGCGGACACAAACACAAGATTAAAAAACATGTATAAACGTAATCTTATATCATATTACATCACAAAAATTCCAGTCCAGTCCAGTTCTTGGCTCATCTAAACTTATAAATTATCTATACTAAATGATGTTAACAAATCATGAATATTTCTAATAATTTCGGTTATCTTGTGCTAATAAGAAGTTATTTTTAAAAAAATAGGAAATGAAAACAAAACATAAAAGCGTATGATGATAGGAAAGGTGGAACTAATGAAGTATGATCAAGCAAATAGTGCAACTTTTCATAAAATAAATGGGCCGCAAACTTAAGGGGCCGGCATGCCCCATTGACCCACACGGCTCTTAACTTTTCTAATCATTTTGTTTAAGACCAAATCTTAATGATTATTAAGTTGCATAATTTATAATTTTTTAAATCATCTAATAATAACATGACCATAATTAAGTATACACACTAAAAAAACACATATACATACATTGTAACACCACATGCAAATCTTAATCTTTCTTAAGGCGTAAACGATCTCAAATATCATTAATATGTTTTTGGCGCAGTGTCTCTAAACAAGATTAAAACATGATAACCAAACGTGCTTGAGTGAGAACAGTCCAATATAGGTAATATTTGTAAAAACCTGCATTGACAACCAAACACACATCCGATTTTCTTTTAAACAATGTGACTAATATTAGTCGATATAAAGAGTTGGATGTTACATAATAATTCATTCCTCGGGTTCGTACGAGACTCTGTTGCAAATAGTTCTTTGTTTGTTTAATTTATATCTATAATTGACTTGTCTAACTTTCTACTAAATGTATATATTAAAAAAAATACAAAATCAAGAAATATCTCCAATAAGAAGTGAAGCCCTACAACATGAACACCATACCTTCTTGTTCATGTTTTTGGATATTTGCACGTTACTAATATTCTTGAATTTTACTCTTCCCATCACTTAGATTTCATTCTTTCAATACCATCTTTTGAAATAAATACAATAATAATGTAGGCATGGTGACATTCATGCTTTTTTAAAGCATTCTTCATCTTTAAGCGTATCTATTTTGGTCATTATTTATGGAACAGAGGGAAGTAAAGTCAAAAAGCGATAAAACTCAATTGAAGCAAGAAGATTTAATTCGACTTTAGAACATTGTGATATGGTACTTGTTTGCGAAAACAATCAAAACGACGCGGTTAGTTCGGAAGTTGTATAAGCCTCGGTATCTACTCATTGAGTTAGTTTTTATAACTAACTAGCTTTCGTTTATCCGTATTATACACGAGTTAAATAAATAAAATATTAAATATATTAAAATTTTATTAGTTATAATATTCTAAGATAAGATATGATTAAAATTACTTATATGCAAGTACTATAATAAACAATGATATCAACTTTTTAATCTTTATTTGTTTTTTTGCAAAAAGAATAATAATAAATAAATAAACATTTTGTTTCAAAATAAACCGTATTAAAAAAATATCATTTTCAAAATTTCCTTGTTATAACAGTCATTTTAATTATTTTTAGTTTATAAAAAATTACTTTTTAAGAACATCAACTCTAAAATATATTGTTTTTTTAAAGTTTTGATGTTTAGAAAAAAAATTAATTTTAAGATATATTTGTTCTTTTAAAAACCATTAATAAAAAGATTTCTTTCGTAATTTATTAAAAAACTATTTTTATTTAAAAAGAGTTAAATAATATTATTAATAACTAATATATTATTTAATAGAAAATAGAAACAAAAAAATCTTGGTGAGAGGGAATATGATTATGACAAATGTTTTCCTAATTACTCTTTTATTAGATTAGGAAGATTTGTTAAGTGCGTATATTATAATAATTAAAAACAACAAAAATTGATTGAATAGTTAGACTATGCATAGAACATTCACTTGGAGGGCACAATGCGGAGGTGGATGTTGTGGCGGTTGTAGTAATTCGAATATTTGGGTTAAATTGGATAGAAAAGCACAAATTTGCAATGTTGTTGAGACCAGATAAGACCGGCCGCTCCGACCGGTTCGACCGCGAATCGGGGGCTGGTCTGGTCCGGTCCGGTCTGGTGTGACTCGTTTTGAACTGGTCGAACCGGCCGGTTCGTCCCGAACCGCTGGTCGGACCGGGAAACCGGACCGGTTTGGACCGGTTTTCCTTTTTTTTTAATTTTAATGGATAAAAACGGGGTGTTAAACCATAAATTAGTACGTCGGATATACAAATATAGTTAAGTAAAATATGTATATAAATCATATCTAAATTACTTATATTTAATTACATATATAAATATAATTAAAATATAGTTAAATCCGGTACAACTGGTCCGACCATCAAACCAGTAAAGCGTCCGGTTCGACGTCCGATCCGGTTCTAAAAATATTGCAAATTTATATTTGATGCAAAATTCAGATTTCGGTTCGGATGCTCCTTTTATTCAAAACTAGAAAACCGAATAGGACTGCATTTTAGTTTGCATTTCGGTTTTTCAAGTCTAATTGAAATAATAAATCCCACCCCTTTTTATAAAATAAAGTTTACTCAATATAGCTTGTGCCGTAAGATTATTGGTTTTTGGTTCTATAAGTCGTTACCTGACTTGCTCATTTTGTCATTTTATATTTAAAAAACAAAAAAAATCCAAAAAACCCATATTAGGTATACTTTAAAAGGCATAGCGGAAAGACTTTATACATAATGTACAACTATCTAATGCATATCTTATTTTCTCTTTGTCTTTTTATTATTCTATAAATTTTGTTCACTTGTAGTTGCTTAAAATGCTATTATAATTAGTTTTGCATATATTTTGTTTTTTTAATATCTTGTAATAATATATTATGTTTTTATAAAATTTCAAATACACTGTTGTGACTTGTTTGTTTTCATCAATTTTCATATGTAAATTTCACCCAAAAATAGACTTACGCATAATAATGTACAAGTTTTTAAATCATAAACGTACAAGTCTTCAAAGTTGTATCAAGGTTTCAATATTTTATAGTTTTTTTATTGTTTTTCTCTTCCAACTTTCAACATACGATATATTATAAAATTTCAAGTTTTACTTTGTAATATGCCTTTTTTATCTAAATGTCTACGTGAATTTTTGTGGTGTTTTAAACCATTCAACTATCATCTTCAAAAATACTGATGTTGCATATTTTTCAATGTTACCTACCCCCGACGTGGTCCGTATGAACACTAACTTGGTTTTTTTGTTAAGTACATTTTTTTCCGTATGGATAAACAAATAATTTTCTTGATCCAGTAGTTGTACGTCATAACATATGAGTTTGTGATGGTTTATTTTTTTAATAGATACTTTAGAGTTATGTTTTTTTTACCTTTAATACGCAGGTTCACAACAATATTTCTACATTAACTTTTTTTCACGTTTTTACTCTCAAATGCGGAATTCTTTTTACTAGTTCAGTTCCAATACACATGGTTTATTAATTTAGGCTTTATTTTAACGGTATTGATTTTCACTCGGTTATTGTTTTGTTTGCCTTTCCCTTTGGTGACTATTGGTGCCATTACCTTTGCAATGAGATCAAGGTCATTTTTTTTTGCATATACAATGATGTTACATCAAAATATTAAATACACACACATTTGGTTATAAATAATTCAATAATCAATTATTCCATCTCGGTTATGGGTATAAATGAGTTGAGTCAAGTTAAAAACTAATTTCGCTTTTGTTATAACTTGTTTTATGCTTTTTATGTAAAGGAATTTTGCCATTGGGCTAGGGCTCGATTTAGGTCTATGCTTCTGATCCTAACTTTAGGGATTTTACCATTGTAGTATGGGTTTCCATCTAACTGGTGAAACATGATGATGTGCCTAATGTACGAATGTTCTTTTAGGGAATGAGCCAGATAATCGATTTTAACACTAAAAAACTGATGATGATAAAAGGGTGGGGGTCTATATTATTGGTTTGGTACTTGTCTGATTGGGTGAACATGAACATATTTGTAATTGCATACCAACATTGCCACCAAAAATGAAATGGTGTTCCCTACCACCCCCACCTCTCCCGTAAACAATGAAAAACTAACACAATATATACATATACACACACACATGTAGACAGATATTTACGTAGACAATGATAAATACGAA
>BJCM01070244.1:0-26092 GCA_018326385.1 Flaveria bidentis
ATAGGATCAACTGAGACAATCTGTAATGATTTATGTAAACAATTCAAGAGAAACACAAACAATTGTAATAAATTCAAGCAATATCAACAAATTTACAGTTCATTGATATAGCTAAGACAATTACAAGAGTAAGAAAGCAGTTAACAATTCTCAACACAATCTATCAATAACTACTTAGCAACAACCTGCAACTAACTCTCTAGTCTAAGCTATTTATACTAGCAACTAAGGAACTAACAATTTACAAAACTAGTCCCTATACTAGTACAAAATATAAAATATTACAATAAAAGACTAAATGTTAATCTTTCAAGGGTTCTAACAATCTCTATTTTATCAACATCGTTCAGCTCATCATCGCTTATAACATCGACCTTTGGAGCGTCTTTGACGAGCTCATCAGGATTCAGTCTAAACATCTCAGCAAGTTGCTCGTCGGTCAGATCGT
Organism: Flaveria bidentis; assembly: GCA_018326385.1. NCBI lineage: Eukaryota > Viridiplantae > Streptophyta > Magnoliopsida > Asterales > Asteraceae > Flaveria > Flaveria bidentis. The sequence continues at coordinate 449 of BJCM01070244.1, forward strand.
GTATAATTTCTCCTTCTTCGGGAGTGTAGTTCACTGACCTTCTCACTATTCCTTTCAAATCAAGAATCATGATGAACTGAGAGTTGATTTGCTGAAAGGGAGCAATATCGTATTCATCTTGTTATGAAGTTTTATCTTCTTGATTTAAACATTTAACACATCAATCAAAATAGTTAATCAAGACATTTAAACATAGATAAAACATAGATATTCATAAATGTAATATACGAATCAAGTACAATAAGTTTTTTAAATACAAAACATCTAATCTTTACTTTTATCTTGATGGGTCAATTCTTCAATTAGAGGAGCTGAAGGCGAGGCTCCTTAATCTTGTGCTCTCTTAGAACGCCTCTCTTGAGCCTGAGTAGAAGCTGATACATTAGCATCACCTTCTTCGTCATCATCGTCCCCTTTCTCCTTTCCACTATGTCCTTCATCATCACCCTCATCTTCTTCATCCGAATCATCATCATCATCATCATCATCATCATCATCATCATCATTGTCATCTCCTTCCCTAATCTTTAAAGGCTCATCTTTGGATCTTTTAAGCTTTAGCATAATATTTTTGTTCTTTCTCTCTAGCTCCTCTATCCTCTTAATAGAATGTGCATTTTGTTCATGGAGTTGTGTAATATGCTCAGCTTGAGCAGCATTGACATCCATAAGCTGGTTGAGCTGTGTAACTCTTTGTTCATCGGTGGCAAGTAGCTTTAGCACCATCTGGTTGAGGTTGGCTAGCTATTCCTATTACCCGATAGAGGGTATAGTGGATCAATGGCTTATTCGGACTTGAGCAGATGTCCCGGCTCGTTGGGTGGTGGTAGTGGTGGTGGATGTGGTGAATATCAGAGGTGGAATAGGAGTGGATGGTGAAGGGGTGGTTGTGGTAGTGGTGGTAGGAAGTGTGGTAGTGGTGGTGGGAGGTGTGGTAATGGTGGTAGGGGTGTGGTAGTGGTGGTGGTAGTTGTGGTGGATAAGGTGGTAATCAGGGTAATCGTCCTCCTCTTGCTCTTCATGCCATAGGGCTGAGCCATCCGCTTCTTCCTCGAGCCCTTAGAAGAGGATGCTCCCCTTGGCCTAATGAGCTGGTTAGGGATGTATGATGGATCAGTAAGATCAGTAGCATCACCCCTGGACTCACCATAGCATCCACTAACTACAACAATCCCTCTCTCATTGGCAACAACCTTACTACCCACTGTCCATACCAGCGGCTCCTCATCTGACTCTTCTTTCTCATTTGGAAGGAAGTCTTGATGGAATGCAGTCCTCTCAGGTCCACCTTGAGTGGATGGTGGAGATGATATCTCAATGGCATTGGCCCTTAATGGAGTAGGGCTAGTATCCCCACCATCTTCACTGTCATCATCATCGTCATCGTCAGTGGGTAAAACTATGGGCTCAGTGTCTGAATCACTGTCATTGTGACGCCACCTCTTGCGAGCGGGCGCCACGTCGTCTTCCCGGGCTAGATGCCCAAACAATCTCCTCACCAGGGGCTTCACTTGCTTGCCCTGGTACCCCTTCATCCTCCCAAGAGTCGTATCATCCATAACCTTAAGAGTGACAGCATCATCTTTCTCCTTTGGCAGCAAAGGAAGCTTCTGGTCAATGATCAGCTATAGAAAACGTTGATACATACAGAAGCCTTCCTTGCCCTTGGCCTCTATATTCTCTACCATGTACGTGAAGATCATACAAGAAAAAATAAATGGATGGTTCAGTACCAGAGCAACGTATGCATTCTCGATATGATAAGACGTCTCAACAAAGCCACCTTTCTACTTGAGGCAATGCACTTGAGGATCACAAGGGCAAAGTACTTGAACTGGGGGCACATGTTGCTCTTGTTGAGCACACCAGCATTAATGTACCCAACGTACTTGATCCAAAGAAAACATCCCCGCATAGTCAGGGGATGCAACCTGGTTGGGTAATCACCATCCTCACCCATCTCCAAAACCCTCCTCAAATCATCTTCACTAATCTCAATAGCTTGACCAAGAAAAGAGCTCCGAATGCGATGTAGCTCAGAGGATCTGTCCACTACAGCACTTTCCCAGAAAGCCTACTGAATCGATCTATATGGTGTTCATGGTGTAGAGATGGCCTTGAAGATCCTTGATCTGCGCAGAAATGCAATACCCAGTGAACTCAGAAGCATTCCGCAATATGGCATCAAGATGAGCACAAATGTTGTGCTTTGTGCTCATAGTCCATCTGCTAGCCATGTTTCTGTAACGCAAGACACATATACATTAGAATTTGTGTAAATGGATGACATTTGAATTTTAATGAACTTGAATCATTTTGCTTAGTCGTGCGAATATATAATGCGACTGAGTCTTAGTCATGCAATTGAGCTCAGTCGTACGATTGAGCCTACGACTGAGCTTAGTCGTATACTGTTCCATGTGGTTGAACCAGTCGTGCGACTGAACTCATACGCATGGTTCATTTATGCGATTGGGTCATATGCCCAACTCATACGTGTGATTGAGTCATACACTCAGCTCAATCATGCAATTGAATTTCATCAGCATGTCCATTCGTATATGTCTATGTTCGACACTTTAAATTCAGTTCTTGGCCTAAACTTGATGTTAAATGTTGAGTTTAGGTTCATTACACTCGCAGACATTCAAAATAACACCTACTACTATTTAAATCAACGATAAAGTCCATTATAGTGGTTTATTTTTAATAGTTTGTTTAAGTTCTTGTTTTGAGCAATTTCGGTCATTAGGGTTTGATGAAACCGGACATTGAAGTCGATTTTCATCTCACATTACCTATAGATGCAAAGCGTACACGTTAGAATCATAAACACGATGCTATATCAATAAAATGAAATTTTGGCAGAGTAATGGTGCTTTCGTGCAACTAAGAGAGCGATTGAAGGGTGATGATAACATCAGACCGACTCCCCTCTATTTATACTGAGATTACCTTCAGTCATGTGACTAGACCTATTCACACGCTTCATTCGTGCGACTGGGGATCAGTCGTGCGACTAGCTCAGTCGGTCACCTCCATTCGTGCGATTGGTTCACTCTTGTGATCTAATCGCATGGATTGACCCATGCTTATCTTCCAATCGTACGTCTGGTTCATACATATGGTTCAATCATGTGATTGGCTCATACTCATGATCCAATCGTGCGACTGGTCCAAACTTATGGTCTAGTCGTGCGAGTGGCTCAGATTTTTGAGTTTGACCTCATGCACTTTCAAACACTTAACCTGTTAACTATTGATAAGACGTTATGACTGATGATCATCTCAAACATGACCTTTTTAATTTGAAAAACTGTTGAACACCTCATATGTGATCCTTTTAACTTAAAAATTTATGTGATCACCTCAGACGTGATCCTTTTAAATTTAAAACCTGATTGGTCACCTCAGACGTAACCCTTTTTATTGAGTGATTCACAGATTGAATCTAGATGTATAGTCTGAATTTTACCTACCAAATGACTAAAAATAAATAGAAAACAACTAGAAATTTAAAAACAAAACCAAGACATATTTTTGTATTTTGGATTTGAGGTAGATAGAAATCTTAAGAAAAGTATCTAACAGATTTTTCTTCCTGGACGGCATAGCTTCAAGTTAATTTGATCATAACTAGAACGATTCATTATAGAATCATACAGGTATATCAGAATCATTTGGGACATTTTAACAAAACCTTTTGATGCTTAATTCTTGTTTTTACCGAGAATCAATAGCAAGTTTAGGAAATCATACTAGAGCTATAGGACGTACACAACGATTTTGACTGTCAAGAGTTGCAGCCACGATGATTGTCAGTTTGTTTGTCCTCTTAAATTCATACATAGATTTTTGACACAAATTGGTGACAAGTTAGGTTTGATTATTTCAATAAGCATTTATGGATCCCACACTTATATGGTAATCAACATTCCTCAGGAGATTTTTGAGTGGTCTACGGGTATTTTGACAAGAAGAAACTATTCTAAGAGCTTTCAAAGAGATGCCAAGCATCAGGTTAGTGCCACCGCACAGTAGAGAGGCGCAAACAACAATGAATTCTATAATATTTAGGTTATGCTTATCCATAGGTCAGTGTCATTGCATAGTAGAGAGGCACACAACATATCATCTTGTTAGAGCATATATATTTTTTCTTTTTACATATAACGCACCAACGACATTTGTTATTAGCTTGATTGCGCTTAACGTTTTTTTCCCGTGCTTTGCTCTTTTTATGGTCATCCGCACACATTTGTGGTGTTTATTTGCTCGTCACCCCTTATTGGAAATGAGTTGATCGTGTTAACTAGGGATAAGGTGGGAACCCACAGCAAGTTGAACAACTTAGTTTGAATTTAAATCATCAATGAGATCTAATCATCTATTGTGTTGAATCTCCCGACACATCATATAATGCTCTAGCAACTTCTAGGTCTACTTTCTCTGTGTTACCTCAGTAGCATACTAGTTTTACTATCGTTTTTTCCTTTTATTTTGTTTAGACTTCTTAGATTTATACTTCGAATTTTGCATTTTAACCATTTGAATTCTTTTAAAATCCCAAACTATTTATTCCCTGTGTACTATCATTTTCCATAAACATTTAATCAATATCACAGATTTAATCTCATTTCTTTTAGACGGACTGTCCTCCTCCCTCATTCGTTTTTTTAAGTAATTAAATGAAGCAACTAATTTAATAATCTAACTTATTCTCCCCCTAAAATTCTAAAACCAAAAATATTTTTGTGTTTTTGGATATTAATAGACAGAAAAATAAAATAAAATAAAATAAATGAAAAAAACATGTCGGACAATGCACCTTCTTCCTCTAAAATCACATTACTTTTCTTTTTCACTCCATTAACCTCTAAAATATATAAAAACATTGTTTATCAAATGCTTTTGTGTAAAGGTCGGTGCGTTGAAATTCCGTATTTATTTTAACCACATCGATTAATTGCTTTTCAAAACAGTCACATATAAAGTGATATTTAATACCGATCTGTTTAGTTTTAGGATATTGGACTGGATTTTTGGTGACAACAATCGCAGCAGAATTATCAACAAAAATAGGAGTGTTAGAGAATTGAAAACCGTAGTAGCGCATTTGCTGTTGAATCCAAATGATCTACGAACAACAACTTGCAGCAGCAACGTATTCAGCTTCATAAGTTGATACAGCAACCGATGTCTACTTCTTACACTCTCAGGTGACTAACCATCTACCAAAGAATTGACAACCTACAGAAGTGGACTTGTAATTTATCTTGAAACCACCATAGTCCGAGTCACTATACACTGTAAGCTCAAAATCATCATCATGAGGATACCACAACCCGAGTGTTGGAGTACCCTTTAGATAACGAAAAATCCATTTCACACCAATGAGATGATTTACTTTTGGTTTTGCCTGATTTCTCGAACAAAGACATGTGTCATACATGATATCGGGACGAGACGCAATGAGATACATAAGGGATCTGATCATTCCTCTATACATTGTAGCATCAACCAGATCACCATTTTCGTCAGGTGCCACATCATGGTTCATGGCTAGTGGAGTTCCAGCAGCTGAAGCATTCACCATGTCAAACTGACTGTGGATGTACCCTACATATTTAGTCTTATGCAGGAAGATTCCTTTTGGTGTCTGATCCACCTATAATCCTAGGAAGAACTTAATCTCCCCTATTGCACTCAACTAGAACTCTACTTTCATTATCGATTCAAATTCTTTACATAAATCTTCATTCTTGGAGCCGAAGATTATGTCGTCCACGTATATCTGTACCAGCAGTAAACCACCGTCTTTTTCTTTGATGAATAACGTACAGTCAATCACTCTTCTGCGAAAACCATGTTTCACAAGATGAGTTGAGAGTTTCTCATACCAGGCTCTAGGGGCTTAATGGAGCTCGTAGAGAGCCTTGTCCAGTTTGTAAACTCTGTCCCTATGATAAGGATCCTCAAATCCTTCGGGTTGACTGACGTAGATTGTCTCACGGATTTCACCATGAAGGAATGCACTTTTGACATCTAGTTGATAAACTTTAATCTTCATGTAAGATGCATAGGTTAGGAAGATACGGATTACTTCCATTATATCCACAGGTGCAAACACTTCATTGTAATCAATGCCTTAGACTTGTCTAAAACCTTTAACCACAAGTCGAGCCATGTTTCTGATTAGACCCCTTGGTCGTCTTTCTTGAACTTCAATACCCATTTAGTTCCAATTACCTTAGCACCTTTTAGTCTATCAACCGGTGTCCATACTCCTAGCTTCTTGAATTGTAGGAGTTCTTCTTGCATGGCACTAACCCTTGCCTTAAGGTTTAAGGCCTCACTTACATATTTTGGCTCAAATTATGACACAAAACATCGATAAGCACCGTCGTGAAGATAGTCTTTTTCCATGACTGAGTCATAATCAGCTAAGTATAGCTGATTTCGTGTTTGTACTCTCGATTGTACATCCCCTATGACGTTGTCTAGAGGATGATATACATTAATTCGAGATCCAGGAGTGGTGGGAACAACTACTTCCTGATCCAGATTTTGAATTTCCGATTCAGTATTGGTAGTCGTTGGAGAGTGAGGTTCTGAAGTGTCAGAGGCATCAACATCTGATGCTTGTGTACTTTCAGTAGTAGACTCCTATTCCTCCTAGTCCACCTGTTCAGTCTCCACTTCTTCATCATCAGATGAGGAGTCGCTTACATCAAGTGCTCCGCCTAAAGGACTAGAAGATTCACCTTGTGGAACTAATGTTGTTGAGTCTAGTGACGGTGTGTTTAAGACATCGTACATCATTCTGGTCGATAAATCATCCTCAGGAAGGGAGCGAGGGATGTTGAAGGACTTAAAAATCCATCATAGTCGAAGAAGAATGAGGGTCCCTTTCCAGCGGGGGGTGGTGTATCTCTGAACATCAACGTTGCACCACACTTCTACCTGACCCGTTGAGTTGTTATAAACTCTCTTGTCCGGTATATTGTATCCTAGAAAGATCCCTTCTTCAGCCTTCTCACTGAACTTCCCTGAATGAGTTTTCTTCGGCAACGTACATGGTGTGCCAAATGGTTCGAGGTACTCCATATTAGGTTTACGTCAATGGAGCAACTCATAACACGTTTTACCATGACGTTTGACCACCAAGACTCGATTAAGGGTGTAACATGCATTGGCAACTGCCTCGTTCCAAATGGTTCGAGGTACTCAAGATTAGGTTTGCGTCGCTAGCATCGTTCTTGTTGTCTCTATCAAGCTTCTGTTCTTTCGTTCAACAACTACATTCATTTATGGAGTGTAGGCAAATGTGAACTGGTGTACAATTCCTTTCTCTTTGCAGAATGCCTCCATCCACTGGTTCTTGAACTCCGTGTCGTTGTCTGATCGAATCTGTCTCACTTTCAGGTTGTAGAGTGATTCCAATGTAGTTACCAGCTGTTTGAAAGATTCAAATGTCTCTGATTTGGATTTCGAAAACATCACCCAAGAGAATCTTAAGTGATCATCAGTGACTACATAATAGTACAAATCATCAGCGATGCTTTTGGTGCTGGCCGGACCAAACAGATCCATGTGTAGAAGTTCGAGAGGCAGGTCAATGGAATTTAATTTCTTTGCCTTGTCAGACTTCTTGGTATGTTTACCTTTCTTACACGTTACACAAAAATCTAGAGGTTGAAAATTCTTGACATTTACTCTATTCACTAAATCATTTTGGATCAGATGATTCATCTTCCGTGGATTGATGTGTCCCATTCTCCTATTCCAGGAGATTGAGTCCCTCTATGTTTCCTTTGAGAAGAAGCATTGAACTTTAAGATCGGTTGTGGAGGCTTTTGATAGATCCAAGACATATAAATCATTATATCTTGAAGCTAACATTAAGATTTTGTCCTCCAGGATAATGTAATCCTTCTTAAATACGTAGCACTTCTTGTTGTCAAAAACAACTTTTAAGCCTTTGTCACAGATCTGGGAGACTGAAAGCAAGTTGTTCTGTAGTTTTGAATGTAGTTGACCTTATAAAACTTGACTTTCTGGTTTCCCACTTCACCTTGAGCGGTGATGTATCCTCCTTTATTTCCAGCAAATGATACATGTCCCCCTTTAATTTGTTTGACATTGAAAAGGAGAGACAGGTTCCCGGTCGTGTGCCTAGATGCCCCACTATCAACAATCCAGGTATTTGTGATAGCACTGTAACGGACACCCTGCATATTCAAAGGAAATGATCAGCTTAAGTTTGTGACCCTAGTCTTAACTAGCTTGTGTGACCCAGAGGAATCACATATCATAAACTCAACCCACTATCCATTTGAGGGTGAGGGCTTAGCATTCTACTTATTGTTTTCATTATCAAACAATGGACTTGACCTTTCTTTCCATAAGCCAGTTTTTTTAAGGTTTGTTTGTGATAAACAGACGACTAGCTTACACGTTGAACTTTAGGTTCATTAAGTCTCTTTGGTGGAGTATTAGATCCTCTTTTAGAAGAACTTGGTTTTGTATCATAAAGTTTAATTTTCTGTCTAGGAGTCTGATAATAAGTGCAGTTAGAAGAAATGTGTCCTCTCTTTCCACAACTGTAGCATGATCTCCCTTCTACATGTTGAGGAAACTGTTTATGTGGGGTTGAGTGTGATACAGGTGTGACATGAGTCTGGTTGGATTTGGTCACAGTCGTTTAGATGTTTCTGCTTCCTTAAAAAAAATTAATTGTTTGCACACTTTTACCATTTTTAGCCTTTAGTTTATTTGGACTTTGACGTGAAGCATGTTTTTGGTTAAATGGTTTTGTCATTTTAGGTTCATAAGTAAACATTTGTGAACCTGACTTTACATTAACCTTTTCAAATTTATCATCCAAATTTACAATAGGCATCTTTTCCTTTGATTTCAAAGTAGACTACTTCTGTTTAGTGATAGAGTTCACTGGATTACCAGTGGAATCTGGATCACTAACCAGAGGAGTGGACACCACATGATCCTTAATTGGGTTGTTATTTACCGGTCTAAATTTTGTATTTAACATGATCTCATGTGGTGGTGGAACTACTTTGTAACCCAACTTTTCCCTATTATTTCATTCTTTCACTAAGTGTTAAACTATGTGAGAATAACTCGTCCAACTGTGCAGTTTTTGTTTAAAAGAATTGACTTCGACTTCTAAAACTGCTTTTTCTTTCTTTGTTTCTTCCAACGAATTTAAATAAAACTTTATATCACTAGCTTGACTAAGCAACAACCTAGGTTTCCCTTACTTGTTTACCTAAAAGTTCTATTTTTTCTTTATAATTGTACTCATTTTGTTTTAAAATATGATTAGCTTCTATGCATAGTTATAAATCATTTACTAGGCTATCATTATGGTCTAATAATCTAGCAAATTTCAAATCAATGCTTTCTCTAAATTTGTTACATTCAATACAAGCATGTTTTTTAAAAAGTTGGTCTTTCGTACTTACCTGTGAAGAATCAGTTGAACCAGCCATCAATGCAGAGTTAGACTCTTCGGATGCTGGAGATTCTGAACATGTCGTTCTGAGTTCTTCTTCAACCAGGTAACTTACCACATTCACAGCTTCTTCGTTATCTAACATTACTTATTCAACTGCGATTTCACCTTCACTCGTAGAGCCATCATCCAATCCCTCAACACAGGCAATGATTGATTCACCCGGAGACACCAAACGGAAGGTACAACCTTGCCCTTCGTCGCCTTGAACAGTCAAGGCCTTTGTCTCTTTGCTTGAAGAGGTAGTTCCACTCTTGTCTTTGTCTTGAGGGTTGAAGGTTGAGAATGGATTTCCACTACCTGTTTTCTTGGGCTTTACACATTCACATTTGAAATGTCCCTTTTCACCACATTTAAAGCAGGTAACTTTGGTTTTGTCGAAACCAAAATTGTGTCTTTTGTGGCTACTAAATTTTGTCCTTTCTTTTTCACAAACTTTTTCGCCCTTCTAACAGCACTTGCCAAGTCCCACATGATATCCATTCTCTTTAGTTTAGTTTCGTCCACCTGCTCGTAATCTTCATCTACAAGATGCCAATTGCCAATCTTCCCTGAAACTAGACCATCATAGGAAAGGACAACAACTGCTAGAAGATCCATGTGCTCCTTTGCAACTTCCATTGTGATATTACCAAGATTCTCGGTCTTCAACTTAGTATCATTGGCTTCAGGCATAATATATTTGGTGCAAGATGACCCTGGCGTTTCTGATCCTAAAGTAGTGGTTTGGGAAGGAGCAGCTGAACTAGACACAAAGTCAGTTTAAAGTGGTGCTCCTGAACTGGTTGGAGTGGGAGATGAGTTATAAAGTGAAGGATTCTGTTCATAGGATCCTTTCCATGACCTGTACTTCATTCTCAGTTCTTCCTCTCTTAACTTCATTATGAAATCACTTATATCCAACTTTGCAAGAATATAATTCTGTCATAGATTAGACACAAACGAGACCCATTTCTCCGGCAAACCATCTGCAAAACTTGACACTTTATTTTGCATAGACGTTGTTCCCCCATGAGTGTGCAGCTCACTCATATGATAGTAGAATCTATAATATCATCCAAGCTTTCTTTCCCTATTGAGGAGAAGTTATCAAACTCCTTCTTGAGAGCCTTTGCCTTCAAAGCCTTTAACGTTGCATTCCCATCATATCTTTTCTCCAAAGCTTCCCATAACTTTTTCGCCTATTTGTTCTCAGAGAACCGATGAAAGATATCTTTCGGTATCGACTGAGTCAACAGGGCATAGAACTTCTTTTCAGCATTGTACTTAGCTTAACACCATCAGCACTGACTGGCATACTATAACATGTCTCAATGGATTCCCAAAGATTGGGATCTACTCCATTTAGATAGATCTTAAACCTCTGTTTCCATTGTGGGTAATCATCTAACGTTATAAGTTTTGGTGGTTTATTGTGATTCCCAATTTCATTTCCAGAAGTAGAAGGTTCTGGATGCGAGAGTCCCTTCCGGTAGTGAAAGCAGTGAATTGATCTTCCATTTCTATAAACTTTGAACTTTAGAACAAGACTGGTTCATTCGTGCGAATGGACGAATGCGGATGAGTGACTTGTGCGATTGGAATGGACGAATGGACTCAAACAACTGAAGTTGTTTAGTCGTGTGGATGAGGTATGCGACTGAAGTGTGCGAATGAATTCAATCGTGCGATTGGATTCAGTTGTATGTCTAGAGTGTGCGACTGGAGACAAGCGAATGGGGTTGTTCAGTCGTACGAATGAGTGAACGACTGAGTCCAATCGTCCGAAAAGGGTGTGCGATTGAGTTCAATCGTGCAATTGAGCCAATCGTGCGACTGAAGGCTGTTGTTTTTGCAAAATCGAAGGTTTTTGACACTTTGACACAAAAAAAAGATTTTTCAAGAACCTTAATCTGTCGTATGCCGAGAAACGTAAACTTTGAGACCTGGAGACATCGAAAACACTGTTTTACTCAATAGGTGACTACTGAATGAAAAACGTGATTTTTAAACCAAAACTAATCGAATCACACACAAAATCATGAGCCAAAGATCTGATACCACTTGTTAGGACCATGATACCACTTGTTAGTACCGTGCACGTACAGAGTACTAACTATTTATGCGTGAAACAAGATTAAGTAGTGGCGAATCCTATTTGATTGGTGATCCAATTAGTGAGAACGCAATCTCGATCAATCTAAAGATTAAAGAAACGTTAAGAACGAGTAGAAAAGATCAGATACGAACTATGAACTTAGAATAGGCTTTCTGGATGCTCTGGACGGCTAGGTTATTAGTATGTGTCAAAAGTATCGTTTTTGCATGAATTAAGTGGTATTTATAGGTTTGCAGTCTTCATTCGTGTGACTGAACCATTAGCATGGTTCAGCCGTGCGACTGACCCATGTGACTGATTAATACGCATGACTGAAGGTTCATTCGTGCAACTATGTCAATCTCATGTCTCACTCATACGGCTGATCCAGTCGTCTAGTTTAGTTGTGCGACTAGTTCATTAGCATGATGTATTCATGCGTATGGTCCATAAGTATGGTCCATTAGCATGAATCATCATATAACAACTTTAAAACTATATAATAAGTTTATATATATATGACTCAGATATAAGTAAACATCAAAGCACAAATCATATATTATTACATTGTTTCATTACACATATGTAAACCATGACAGACTTTTACATTAAGCACATAAACTAGGGACATATGTATCAACAGATTTTAGAGCTATTAAATGCTATGATTGTTCCTACAAGACAAAGGAGGTGAAAATAGTTGCATGGAAGTATGATAAGGTGATTCATGCTTTAATGATAAAGAGAGTTAATGCTATATGTGATGTCTATCACTTTTATTCAAGCATCATAAAACTACTTTTCCAAGACTTAAAGGAATTACATAAGTTACCTCTTATTAACCCTTCTAAGGCTACTATGGAAGAGAACTTTGTAAAACTACTAGATAGAGGAATTTCAAGGATGTTATCATTTTTACCAACCATATCTGATCAAGAAGACAAGATTTATTTTGATACGTTAAAGAGAATAACAAAGAAAGGAGATATCAGTACATCAGCAGAAGAAGATTATTTAGAAGCATTTGGAGATAAGTACTTTGACAAATTGACTAATCTAGGATTGAAAGTAATTGATGGTACTTAAACTTCCAAACCAATCCTCTAATGGTTTTATTATTCTATAGACTTTCACCTGAAGTTGGTTAGAAATGAGATGATTAGGAAAAAGACTTGATTAGCTTATGTGGAGTCTTTCAGTTGAAATTCTTCACCAAAGCTACATATCATGTTTGTCTAATCAAAGGTTTAAGCAAGTGAATTTTGTTGAAGCTGAGAATGATAGAAAGTATTTCATGACTATCATTAAAGTCATGAATGCTGAAATAGAAATAACTTCTTTGAGAAAGGCAATGACATATGCAAATATAGTGAAGAAAAACGTAGAAAATATAGAGTTCATGATAATCTCAAGCAAAGGAGTGTTGGAGATTTATACAAAAAATAATATAACTCCAATTGAGATGTATGCAAATGTGGATATAGTTGGTTTATCAAAAGAAACTCTTTTGGTGATGGTGGCAATGGAGATTAAGTCAAATGATTCAAAGCCAAAGCAAGGGATTTTGACTGAGAAATTCAAACCATCAATAAAAAAGGCTTTACTTGAACTAAAGCTGTATAAAGAGAATCCCATGTTCAAAGTAAAAGAAGAGCCTGAAGACTTTTTTGACTAAAGACCTATGCAAATCGTAGGGGAGTATTGTTGGAGCTCTTTGAAGATTAGTATTAGTCTTTTGTTTAGCTTTTGTCATAGTATAGGGACTTATTTCATAAATATATGTTCCTTTTGTTTTTTTATTAGTATAAATAGGATTACATGTATTTTGTGCAGGTATAGATATAGACTTAAACTTTTGCGTACTCTCTTTATGTACATTGTAATCCTTTGCTAATATCAATGAAAATTTTATGAATTTTTCTGATAATTGCATCTATTGATAACTTATTCATATATGTCAACTGCTTTACATCATATACACAAATCGATCTATTTGAACCTATCATATTCAAATTTGTGTCACACATATTCATTTCGATTGTAGTTCTTTGTTTACACTGGTCTCTGTTTTGTTTTCATATTCGAGTCACTCAATATTTTTCCTTCCATAATCGATATCTTTTAGTTCTTCATGAATGATTTTCACAGGACCCTTCTTTTGGTTCTTCACAATTGAATTACTGATTTCTTTCAGTTTGGTACGATTGACTCACTAGATTTTTTTCACGTAATTGATTCACTTGAATCACCTTCATGGTGATTAATTTCTCCTAGGAGTGTTTCTGTTGTGAAACCAATTAATGGATTGATTGACTTTATGAGGTTAATATATGTATTCAAGATAAACAAGTTGGATGAACATGATCTCCAAGATATGTGCAGATGTGTATGTATGTGAAGAACATAGAAGAGAATCTCATATATTCAAGTTTCAATCCATAGTTACAAATGATGTTTACATGTGTATTTATAGGTAAAATAATAACTACTTAGTGGTGGTTTAACAAAAACAACCCTAACTAAGATAACTTCCTAACAGTGTGAAGTATGGTTGTGTAGGGGCTGCACATAATGATTAAGTTTGATACATTTAATATAGAAAGTGAGTTTGATGGAAAGGAAGAAATAACAGATCTAGATGAACCATTTAATATAGAAGATGAAACAAGACTAGTGGAGGTTGAAGGAAAAGAATCTATTAATGATAATGTTAACGAAACTCAAGAAAATTCATTTCCTTCTAAGCCACCTGGATTTGAGAAAAAAATGTGCACTAATACTACACAGCCTCATCCATCCAAATCCAAGAGCAAGCTTCACCCTTAGAAGCATGTTGCACCATCTAAGAAGGTAAAGAAGAAATTGGAAAGAGAACAAGCTCATACTTTTCCCCAAGAGAAGACCCTTAGAATTATGACTATGGAATGCATCATGTGAGATGATACTACTCATTATGCTAAGGATTGCATCTACAATCCTGAGAGTACCATTCACATGAACAAGAAGAAGAATTCTGAGAGGAAGAAGAAAATAGCTTTAGAAGAAAACTCACTTTCCTTCGAAATCTCTAAGTTGAACAAAAAGAAGATATGTGGAACACTATCTTTGGTAGTTTGCTCTCAGAAGAAAGGAATACTTCCAAAGTATTGAAGTTTGCTATAGTGGATGTAGGAATGCTTCAGAAGCACTAAAGTCTACAAGTTTGGTCTTTAAAACTTTTGAAGTCATCAAACTTATGAAGTTTTGAAGGCCACGTCTAATCTTTCGATGATGGTGTGGAATATGAAGGAATGCCATGTGACTGAAGTTTCTTCATCAATAATAGCCAATGATCCTCAATGCTTCATATAGGATCTATAACTATTGAACTATCGTCAGTTCATCTTCATGAGCCCAAGACCAGTAAGGCTTGGGTTTTCAAATATAATGAGCCATCTCCTTTTCATGTGCAAGAATAGCTGAAGACCCAAAGAAATGTAAGGATCATTGATAGTGGTTGTTCATGTCACATGGCAGGCAATGCCTCTTTGCTTCAGAACTTTGAGAAAATTGATGGAACCCTAGTTGCTTTTAAAGGAGAATCAGGTGGTTATATCACTGGAAGGGGCAGGGTCACAAATGGTAGAACTTCTTAACAAAATAGTGTTGCTGAAATGAGAAATAGAACACTTATAATGTTGCAAACCATGCTCTCTATCTCTAAACTGCCCATCACCTTCTAGGAAGATATAGTCAACCCTGCTTGCTATATGCAGAATATAGTTTTAGTAGTCCAAACTAATGGTAAGACTCCTTATGAATAGTGGCATAAAAGGAAACCTTTCATTGGTTTCCTCAGGTCATTTGGATGTCCTTGCACCATCTTGAATACCAAAGATCATATAGCCAAATTTGCTGAGAAAGGAGATGATGGACACTTCATTGGATACTATCCCCAAGCTAAGTCTTATCTTATAAAGTATACACTCTCATAACTAGAGAAGTTAAGGAGTCAGCCATTGTGACCTTCAATGAACATGCCCCAAGTGTGAAAGGTTCTAGTCCTTATTGGATATTTAATTTTGATTTAGTTACTAACTGTCTTAACAAGTCTTGTTAAGATATTTGAGGAATAATAGGTAAGGTATTCGTAGGAGATCCCGATCCAAGACTTGAGCTAAGAAAACAAAATTATAGAATCCCTTCAACTCTAGTGGTATCAAACCCTGCAAGTGGAAATCCTGTCAGCACAATCATGACAACTCTTCGGCTAACACATCTGAGGTGCCAACAAATTCCAGCAATGAGACATAAAAGTCAAAATAATGGGATCTCTAATGTAAGAGGAGATGGAGATGGTGAAAGTGATCAAGAATTTCATGGCACTAAAACAATCCACCAACTACAACATCAATGATGTCACACACTATGCGGATCAAGTTGCACTTGATAACTGGGTTGATTTGGTGGGTGATACTCAATAACAAGATCTATATTTAACTAATTTAGATTTGTCAAATCAACTTGCTATGATTGCTCAATTGAGAATCCACACGTCCCATCTCACCACAAACATCATTGGTGATGTTGAGACTAGGGTGAGAACAAGAAGACAAATCCATGATAAAAAATTTGTCTACACTCTTCCTTATTTTTCGAGATTAATCAAAAGAAATTTTTATAAGGCATTTAAAGATGGAAGTTGGGTTAAAGCAATGTAGGAGGAACTACTTTAATTCAAAATACAAGGTGTTTGGAACCTATGTCCTCTTCCTCTTGTGAAGATGCCAATAGGTACCAAGTGGGGTTTTCAAGACAAGAAAGATTATAGTGGGCTTTTCATCAAGAACAAGGCAAGACTAGTAGTTCAATGGTACACTCAAC
The DNA here is from genome assembly GCA_018326385.1 of Flaveria bidentis. Lineage (NCBI taxonomy): Eukaryota > Viridiplantae > Streptophyta > Magnoliopsida > Asterales > Asteraceae > Flaveria > Flaveria bidentis. The sequence continues at coordinate 16,924 of BJCM01070244.1, forward strand.
AAGAAGGGATTAACTACATGAATGTTTTTGCTCCTATAGAAAGACTTGAAGTTGTAATGATATTCCTTGCCTTTGCTACATCCAAGGATTTGAAGGTCTACCAATTTGATGTCAAGTGTGCATTTTTATGGGGTGATAGATGAAGAAGTGTATGTCAAGCAACCACCTAGCTTTATAGACCCAGATCATCCGTATTATGTCTAGAAGCTTAACAAAGTTCTTTATGGGTAGTATAAAGCTCCAAGGAAGTGGTATAAGATATTGTCAAAGTACATTGTTCAACATGGTTACAAGAGAGTTACTATTGACAACACACTCTTCATCAAGAGAAGATGAAATGAATTTATGGGCAGAACCGAGCCCCAAGGAGTTTGAAAGGCTGATAAAAAATAGATTTGAAATGAGTGCAATGTGGGAACTGAATTTATCTCTAGGAATTCAAGTGAAGCACGTTGATAATGGCATCTTCATAAACCAGTCAAAAGTATGTTCAAAACATATTGACCATATTTCATTTGATTGAGTGTAAGGTTGCTAAGACTCCTATAGCTACAAACCTCCTTAGAACCTAATCTTGATTGGGAGTGTGTTGATGAAAATCTTTACATGGCAATGATTGGGTATCTTATGTATCTTATATCCAGCAGGCCTAATATCATGTTTGCCACATGCATATGTGCAAGATATTAAGTCAATCCTAAGATGTTGCACTTAGTTGTTGTTAATAGAATGCCTAGATAGCTTAAAGGAGCTTCCAAACTAGGACTTTGGTTTCCAAAGAATTTTAAATTCAATCTATATGCATATACAGATAGTGACTATGATGGCTGTAAAATGACTATAAAATCTATATGTGGGGGATATCAAATCCTTAGTGGAAAGATAGTCTCATGGTAATTCAAGAAATAATCTTGTGTATCTGCATAAACTGCTGAAGATAAATACATTACTACTATAAGATGTTGTGCTCTAAGTGTTTTGGATTCAGAATCAGACGCTAGATTATGGATTCAACTTCAAGAAGACTCCTATCCACATAGACAACAATAGTGCAATCTCTATCACAGAGAATCTTATGCAACACTCAAAGACAAAGTACATCAATATCATGTATCATTTGATCAGAGATAATATAAAAAAATAATTGATAAAACTTGTTAAAGTTAACATAATTGAACAATATGTTGATCTGTTCCCAAAAGCTTTTGATAAACAAAGATTAAATATATTGTATCAGTTATTGACATGATTAACTTTGAGTAGTTTTTCTTAATTTAATATAAAGATTGTTTTTTAAAAATGTGTCTCTTTAAAGTTGTCTAAATTATCACTCATATAAGTTTTATTTACCTTGGAATTATATTTTTCTAAATGATATTCCTTAGAATTTTAAGAGTTAATGATATATTTTCTTTTGGAAGATATTAAATTGACTTCGAAAAAAAATTTTGTTTTCAAAACTAATAACTATTTACTAAGGAATTTCACTTCAAAAGAAATTTTGATATATCTTCTGAAGCTTAAATATACTTTTAAGTACATATGTTTTGAAGGAAAATTTTCTTCCGATAGCAATTAAGTCTCGGAAACTTTATTCATTTTTGAAAAAAAATTGAAGTTTATATCTTTAGTAACGAAATATGTCTCGTAAGCAAATTTACTTTAAGTATTTCTCCTCCAAAGAAATTCTTCTCAAACTAAGAAATATATTCCAAACTCAAATTGGCTTTGGAAGTTTTCTCAAAAACTTTCAAATACAAATTATCTTTTGAAGATTTTCAACTTCCAAGATAATTACCTTTTGGGCACTTTTACGGAGGTGGAACTGATATTCGGATTTCAAAGTTTATCATTTTGCATTAAATTTGTCTCACATCTAAGCATATAAATAGCCTTCACAATAGTTCCCCCTTTTTCTTATTTATCTTCATCTGAAATCTTCTAACCCTAAATCACCCACAAATCCTTGGTGTTCTTCCATTTGTTTTCACTCAAGCTTCAGGAAATTGCTAACCTTGAACCCCAAAACCAGCCAAACTTTTCCATGCACCTACACAGTCAACACAACTAGCTTGTTGTGAAGTTGTTTAAGAAAGAACCTGATTTCCTAGGGATTTCACCTATCTTTCCAACTCATCCTACCTCACTAGCCTTATAATATATCATCCACTATACAAAGATCAACCACTTGAGTTCTAGAGGCCCTGCTAGAAGACTATCTTGAATGCTGAGAAGGCACTATCTGCATCAGAGCAGGAGAAGACTATTTTCATCCCAACAACCACCATTAACAATTATCTGAGGTTGGAAGATGAAGAAGGTTAACTCTCATTCCTAAAAGAGGCAGTCAACGCATCATTCCGGCTCATGGGCTATAAAGGGAACTACACAGTGAGGCCTTCAAAAGGGTAAAGTCTCTTTCCAATGGAAATACCCCCTCCATGTTATAATTCATTATTTATCAAACAAACATGAAGGAAGGAATCAAACTTGCTCATTGACTTAGATTTCTTAGAGTATTACATGTTTCCTATATATTTCTAGCATATTCTCAACTATAAATTAGGCTCAGAGTTGAAGGGAACATGTAATATTCTTAAATAGGTACAGATGAAGCCTGACATTTTCAAAATAATGAGAAAAAATGCTATTTATTTTTCTGGGGTAAATACAGCCCTTGTCCCAAAAATGTTAATGCTCTGTGCTAAAGGTGACAATTTGTAGCACCTGCCAATGTTTAACCCACGCCTTCTTCATCTTCACTACCCATAAAGACACAAATAACCATCACATACTCGAAAAAATCAAAATGAACCCCTACTCAGTATGTTCAGATTGAGCAGGCTCCTATACACTACCCATGCAAGAGGAAGTGGAACTAAGAGCTCCCACTTTCCTTATGGAGCAGACCACTCCCATCCTTTCAATGATCAGTATTGAGGTTGCTCATGCTCAGCCTGATGAGCTCATTACCCAAGCTGCAAGCCTTCACTCTTAGTATCAAAACTCAAGTGAACAACCTTTTTGGGGATAGTTACCATGTCCAGCCTTTGGACTTAAACCAACCAATCCCTAAGCTACAATTCTATGATGATGAGGAAATAGGATTAAGTGAGTATCACGAGTCTCTCTTCTCCTCTCCTACTCAAGGAGAGATGAATGCTCCTCATATACCCATATCTAGCCCATATCACCCACACACAACTAAGGTGGTCCTCTTTTAACCTGTTCAAGAGGTCCATATGAAAGAGACTCTCACTTTTGAAAGTGATTACATATTTAAGACCTAAACCATGACAACCCAGCCCCATAACACTTCTCATGAAGTTGTCATAGAGCAAGGGAAATCAAGAGTCCAAATATTTGGTGGTGAGAGAGATGATTTTGGTTATGTTCTCATCTCCTATGATTCTTCTGATGAAGATAAAAGGAGTCTGCAACAAAGGGTGCAAATATTAACATAAACCTGCACCTAGTTGGTCTCTAAGGTTAGTTATCTGGAACTTAGGTGGGTAGCTTACAAAGGTAGGTCATTAATTAGCAACTTGAGATAATCGATCTTAAGGACAAGTTAGCTGAGAGGCCTACTCAACCAAGTCCACGGTAACCTTTGGATGTGGTGGACCTAACCCTCAATTTACATGTTCAAGTAAGTGATACTACCAAAAGGGAGAGAAAATATTAATTACAATCACAGAACCTGGGAGCACTACCCATAGTATGGACATTGAGGACTAACCACCCTCACTTGCAATTCTACATTCTCAACAACCTCCTCAGGCTCACATCAATATGGATTCCTTATTTAAAAGTCTATTAAATGAGGGTATACCAAGGTTTATGTCACTTCCATCCCACCTTGCTAAAAATCCAATAATAGGGTGGAGGTATGACACTGATAGAAGAAGCTTGGTCCTTTCTAGATATCAGGATCAACACGAAGTTTTCGACTTCCAAACCCTGAGATTCTATGAAAGCTTTCCTCTAATTGACCAGCCTCTTGCTAACCCAAATCATAATAGACAAGCTATTAGGTTAGCTGAGATTATCAACTGAGGGTGCTTAAAAAGTTCAAAAGAAGAACCAATTTATATTGACAAAGGTTGTAGACGTGCACTTCAAAAGTCTTAATTCATCAAGCCTAGGGGAGATTGTAAGGATTGAACCTAAAGGCTCGGTAAATCAAAAAGAAGATTTTGAGTAAAAAGTCGTGCAAGAACTTTAATCTTCGTGAGAAGCTAGTTCTCGCACAAGACCATTTGGTTTTAGTATAAATATATTGCTTTGATCTATTTTTAATTAATCCTGATATTATGCTATTGTTTATTTGTAATAATTATCAGAGAGCAATACAATTCAAAGTTATTCATGTGTTGCTTGTTTCTACTTGATTTCTAACATTTTCTAGTTCAATCATGGTACCGTGAGTGATTTCATTTCGCGTCTTACTCATGAGATCAATTTACATCAGAAACACGATCCTTACAATTGTGATGGATGTTGAACGGGAATTTTACTATTTACGTACATTTAATTTTTTTTATACTTCTTTCTCTTTAACAAAAAATATTGATTGCATGCTCATATAGTTCTTTAATGCTATTTTCGGTATTTATTTATGTGCCAAATGTTGATTCAAACTTCATTTTTAATCCAGAAACTAAAAGTTTTGAATTCTTTCATCTTGTAAAGTTCTTTCTATAAGGTTCGTTTGTTTTAGAATCCAAATATCACCATCAATATACATTTAAGGGTATAATAGCTCTAGTTATATAAGATTTTTTGCACACAATCATTTTAAGGTGAGTCAAAGAAGAAAGCTACCGAAGATTAACAATTATAACGAGGCAAAGGTAATGTTATGGTTCTTGATTGTTCTATTGTTTTTATTTAGTTACTTAGATTAACTCTCAATAAGTTTCCTATATTAATTTATAGCATATAATAAAATAATGTTTGATATTGTTACATGTCATCTTTGTAGATACCGTTATATCTTTTTTTTTTCAAAGGGGCATTATAGTCATTTAAACATTCACATTAACTTCTCTATCTTATTAGAAATCAATATAATTAATTACTACCTCTCTATCGCATCTATATTTTTCAAATCTTCTCTCACCTACATTTTTAAATCATACTATCTTTTTATAAATAGATTTTATTAATGAAATTAAAAATTCACATTTTATTATTAAAAATAAAAACAATAAAAAAATACCTATAAAATATAAAATTTCCTAAAACACAATAGTTCTTTAAATCTAGCTTCTTATAAAAATTCATATAAGGTGAAATTTCTAAAAACAATCTCATCAAGCCGGCAAAAATAATTAAAAGCTTAAGAAAATGATGTTATTGTTTGTTTACTTAGTATAGTTATTTATATGCAATTTCCATGGTATTTGATCCTACAGTATGATTTTATAATTTCAAATTTCTAATTACTAATTTTTTAATATTATTTATTCAAACAATGTAATACACGAGGTAATAACGTAGTATCTTATATAAGAGTTAAATACATTTTTCATCCTTGAGGTTTCATTAAAATTGTCATTTGAGTCCAAAAGTTTAAATTTTACCATTTACATCGAAACATTTCACAAAAATTGTCATTTTAATCCAATTAACAACTCCTAATTAAATTTTTTAACTTTATCCGTTAAGTTTCTTGCATTAAGGGTATTTTTTTCTAAAAATTACAAATATAAAAAAAATCAACTATATATGAGAAGCTTTATACGTTCGGTATTGTTTGGCAATCACCATTGCGATTTGAATCCACCTATTAGATAAAATAAAGTATAATGATAACAACGTAAAGTGACTAATCTCAAACTTTGTAAAATATACGACACAAAAGAATATATATATAAAATAAACAAACAAGTTATATAACACAAACAATTTGAATTATAACATAAAAGTCAATTTATCATAAAAGTATAAGAATATAATAAAGAATATGGCATTAGAAATATATGAATAATAATTATAAAATTAACATCACTACTAAACCAAAATAGATTAACAAAATAAAATAACAAATGACTATCATGGAGTCAAATCAGTTATGAAAATAGACTAAACGCATACAAATTTTCACATAGCCTGGTTTTTTAGTCAAATGATTACAAAAGAAAAAACCAACCCACTTGAAAAATTTTATGCGTTCAACATATTTTGATAATTATAGGTTCTTAAGTTTTGTTAAATGTCTGAGCTGGTTTATTTATATATATTTTGTTATGTATGTTTTATAAAGTCTTTTAGGTGATTATCATTATATTTTATTTTATTTAATAGGTGAATATAAATCTCAATGATGATTATCAAACATAACTGAACACATAAAACCTCTTATGTATAGGTGATTTTTTTATTTCGTCAATGTTTTGACAAAAACATCCCTAATATAAGAAACCTAACGGAAAATGTTAACGGTGTAAATTAACAAAAATATTCCTAATGTAACAAACTTAACAGAAAATGTTAATGGTGTTAATTAGAAATAATTAAATACATTCAAATGATAATTTTTTTGAAACATTTGGATGCAAATGCCAAAATTTAAACTTTTGGATTCAAATGATAATTTATAGGAAACCTTAAGGCTCTTTATATAATTAACATATGTGATATATTTATACTTTAACAATAAACATATATTAATTGCTAATACTATTTACATATTATATGTTACCTATAATAATTGCATTTAAATAGAGTAGACATTATAATAATAATTGCATTTTTATATACACGTAGACAAGTTTTTATTATAATCGACTAGAAATGGTAATTTTTGAACTATTGTTCAAATTTATATGCATGTACAGTATTTGAATTTCAAATCTTAATATTATATACCTAAAATTTTGACAACAGTTTGAAATGATAATTTTTAATATTTTGTTACATTTACACACATGTAAGTTATTTGAATTGTAATCTTAAAATAGTTAGACTAGATTTGCTTACATATAAATTATTAAGAACTGAAGTGATAGTTTCTAAAATGCTTTCTAGTTTTACGCATATGTAAAATGTTGAAGTTTAAAATATACAAGTAACTTGACTAAATTTAAAATATAAATTGTTTTGATGAATGTTTTATCTGCAACATTGTATAATATAGAATGTGAAAAACATTTTCTATTGGACAGTGATGAAGAAAAAATGGTTTAAAAACATTTATTGAGGCATACCAAGAATGTCATGAAAGCAATGAATTGAAGGATGTGATAGAGAAGTATTAACTATACATGAAGCTTATAAATTTGAAGGAATTTACAAGTCTTGTCAATTAAAAAGGAATTTGTTGAGATTCTAACCAGAATAACTAGGAAAGTATGAAGTACGCTAAGATAGAAATTTATGGAGGTGATCCATATGCGAAAGAAGATTGCGATAAATATTATGCAGGCTATGTAGATGAAATAACTTAACTAGCAATACGTAAATTATTAAGATATAGATACATGTAAACCTCTTGCATAAAAATCCATGTAAAAATGCAAAACCCATATTGTAAATTAAACAAAGATAGTACCAAAATAAGTTTAACCATCATAAACGTTACAAAAAAAATATAATCCAGAAATTAAAATGCAAATAGGTACCTGACAACTAAAAGAAATAAACGGTTATTGTTATGAATCCATTTTATAAACCAAATATTTTGATGAGTTTCAAAACAAACTAAAACATTTGAATAAAAAATTTATTACACAAATCGCTTACCTGAATGATGAATACAAATATACAATGGAATTATAAATCACTCTCGTGCTTCCCTCAAGCTTGATCATGAATTGTAGTGGTGATTCAATTGGAGAATATATATGGGAGAATGAAATGATGGATTTCAAATATCATGATAATAAAAAAAATCCTTGCTTGTTCATATAAAATAATCTTCAAAATCAAATTGACGAAGTTTTGAATTGATTGTGATATTCAAAGGTAATCATTCTTATATAAAATCTAGGCATTTCATTTAATCATGATATTTATATGATTAAAATAAAATATCTAATTAGATATTTGGTAAATTTAAATAATTGAAACTCCCTAATAAAAATAACTAAATAATGACAGTTACAACTCATGATCTGGTTAATTACTTTGTTACCCTTAATGAATAAATTAAATTAAAAATATAAACTCTAATAATCAGTAGTTAATATTAATTCTCTTAGTTTTCATGATTTTAAAAATTCTAAAAAAATCCTAACTCTATATGATGGTGTCCGTAAAAACTTTATGCTATCTAAAAAGCCATAAGAACATATGTGGTGCGTTTGTTGTATATATTGATGGCTAATAGCCATCAATATTCAATTAGTATAAGGATCATCGCTTAACAATCAGATCGACCTCGTAACAAGAACGGGGAATATGCTTATCATGGTAAGAATATTGAATAAGAAATGAGATGGAAACACATGTAAATAAACTTCTATAGTTTTGCTCTCTGATTTGAAAGACTACAAATACATGGAAATTTAGGAAATGCCCAGAACTCGCTAAACTACATCATCTAACAACTATTTATAGTAAACTTAGAAGTTCTCGTGCGACTTTCAAGTTCTTACACGAGAAGAACTTTTCACGCAGCAACTTCAGGTTCTTAGGTGACTTGATCTTTATCATCTTGAAATGATTTTCCAAGCCTCTAGGTTCAATCCCTACAATCTCCCCTAGGCTCAATGAATCAATGGTTTAAAACTCCACATTTGCAACCTTGTAAATGCCCCCCTTAAATGTATATATTGTTGGCTAGAGCCTTCGTTATCAACCAACCGAACTTTGCCTCCAAGAAATGAACAGATTCATCAGCTGCAATTGGACAAGCCTCTTATCTCATCAAATCATTCTGTCCAAACTTAAGTAGATCCGTAATGTCAATGATACGATGATCTTTATCTACATAGTGTATCAAAGCGTGTCCCTTCTACTTCTTACAACTCCACCACATTACTGTAAACAAGCTATTGATTAACTAGCATATGAGCATGTATAAGGATCTTCCTCACATATATTTGTAAAAATTAATGAAGAGGCTGATGCAACCTATACATCCAAAGTCTATCCTGCATGCTGCACAAGTACATTGAAGAAAAATGCTTAGGAAGTTTCACACATGAAACAAAAATATTCTAAG
>BJCM01070246.1:0-10178 GCA_018326385.1 Flaveria bidentis
AATTAAAAGATGTGATTTTTAATTTCTTTAATAACATCTATTTTTTTAAAAAAGATAGTTTGATTTTTTTTAAAATAGATAAGAGATAGATATATAACAATTAATAAAATTTATTTTTAATAATAGAGAGATATTTACATGTGTATTTAAATTACTACAATACTCTTTTGAAGAGAAATATAATATGTGTCTAGAATAAGAACAAGTGACAAAAAAGTAAAAGAAAGACATATGAAAAAAACATTATTTTATTAGATGCTATTATTAGATGCTATTGATCAACCATTGAAAATTAAAACAAAGTACTTTAAATGAATATAATTGTTAAAAGCACACTAATATTTCAAATTATATATAAGAAAATATCAAACATACTTGATCAAATAGTGATTGTAGTTGGCATATTTGTCATATAGACTTAACAATTGGAGAATCTACTAATAACGTTCACTTTGTAACAAAGTGAATAGTGAAGAAATTTTCAAGTCTTATTTTTTTGCAATGGCCAATAAGGAAGGGGATTTGAGCAAATATTAGGTGAACATATAGGAAGTACACTCATGTTTTACCGTAGCTAAGTGATTAAAAGCAGTGTTTTTATAGACCGGATCGGATCGGTCCGACCGGTTCGACTGGGAATCGGTGTCGTGTCCGGTCCGGTCTGGTGTGAATCGTTTTTTAGTGGTCGAACCGGCCGGTTCGTCCCAAATCGCAAGTCGGACCGGGAAACCGGACCGGTTCGGACCGGGAAACCGGACCGGTTCGGACCGGTTTTGTTTTTTTTCTTATTTTTGATTTTAATGGGTAAAAACGGGGTGTTAAACCATAAATTAGTACGTTAGATATACAAATATAGTTAAGTTTTATATATAACTATAATATATATGTGTGTATATATATATATATATAAATCATATATAAATTACTTATATTTAATTACATATATATATAATTAAAATATAGTTAAATTCGGTCCAACCGGTCCGACCATCAAACCAGTAAAACGTCCGGTTCGACGTCCATACGGTTCTGAAAACATTGATTAAAAACAATAATTTACATTTGTGTAAACTTCTTAATTCTTACGATCACTTTTTAGTTTTAAAAGCATTAAGATAATTTTAATTTTTAGAGCCCACGTTTGCCTTTTAGGATTTAATAGCATTTAAGGCATCTACAAACTTAGAGTCACCATATATCAGCGTTAGAACTTGTTAAAATAAGTTGATTCTAGTTATATGGTTTACTAAAAGTAGGATATATAAGTTCTTGGTGAGTTTTGACCAAATTTGACATAGAGTGGTGTTTTGTGTTACAAGCAATCACACTATATTTCTAATTCACGTTCTCATATTTATACTAAAAATATTATTTTTTTACTATCTCTTTTAATTAAATAATATTTTTTATATTTTATTATTATGCTTTATCTTTCATCCACTCACAACCACTTTTAAAAATATTAGAAGGGTGACGCGCAATGCAGCGGGACGACATTTTATATCCGGCACGTGTTTCTAATTTTTGTTATTTTTGTAGCAATTTTACAAAAGTCTATTAAAAAACATTTTTCCTAAATTAAATTTAAAACATCAAATAAATGGGTTTTTCATTATGACTTGTACATTTACGCATTAACTTATGGTACCTCACAAAAATATTAATCGATTTAACAAAAAAATTACACCAAAATGTTTAAAAAAGTACAAAGGTTACAATTGTAATCTCAAAAAGTTTTTAAACATGATAGATTAAAAGATATAACTGAAATCTTAAAACAAATTAAGTTTTTTTTGTTAATGGATAGATAATGTAAAATTTTATGTAAGTTACAGTAAATGTAAAGTTATTATGTAATTAATTATAAGGGATAATATGTAAATAATGTTAAAATTACTATTTTACCCTCAAAAGTGGTTGTATGTTACGTATTGAGTAAGGTAATTGTTTTTAGTTTTATGGTATCTTAAAATGACCTCTTATATGTTTTATATGTAGTATAAATTAAAAAATGTATAGGATTTGTATCATGTTTTCCCAAATATAAAAAATCATGGTACAATCTTCATAAATTTTATCACTACTTTACTCACAACCATCTCTTATAATATAAAACACATACATTAAATTAATAACGTGAATGCCCTAAAAGTTGTGTTATGACCATCACTAATTGATGGAAATTGTTCATGATCACCATTGAAATTGATTTAAACGTTTTAGTTGAACAATAATGTGAACTTTCTTAAAAGTTTCACTACTATTTAAATTTAAAACAATTAGGTACATTTAACATAAAAAATAATAATTAAACACAAACGTCACCCAAAAATTTAAATAGTTAATTTCTTTCATTCTACATATTGTGTATCTTAATGAAAACAAAGCCTAGCTTTGTGTAAACCACAACTTCTACTCACTGAAACTACAATTAACATGTAAAAAACCTAACAAGATCAAAGGCATTAACTAAGATTCTACATCATTTAATCCATCATCTTGTTTTCCAAATTTTCTTAACGCCAGAGCGTAAATTGTCTTTCTCTTCATCGATGATCCTGCAGCCACCAATTTCACGGCCTGAAAACACAAGTTTCACAATTCAACAATGATTTAAGAACCGGATAATTTTTCAGTTTTTAAAGTATATATATAATGGCATTACTGTAGAAAGGCTATGCCCATTGGAAATTAGTGCTCCCAATTCATTCTCCAGTTGAGTCTCTGATGGCGATTCTACTTCACCAATCGGCTTGCCTTCGATCAAATATGTGATTTCTCCTTTTGGTTGTCGCTCTGCGAATGCTGACTTCGCTTCCCCTAGAGTCCCCCGCCAAAACTATTTAAATGTGTATATATATTAGTCATAATAAGCTGATTTTGGTTGTCCCTTCATGACAAGTATAAAGATATGGCATGATCGATGGGTGAGGTGGGTTGAGTAAAGCATACAAATAGGTTCGAGTCAACATGTGTCATTGTACTACAAGTTGACGTGCGTGGTGTCATGATGGGTTGACCCGCAAACACTTTCGAAAAATGCATAAATGACTAACGATTATTATAACATAAAACAATATCATTACGATATTCCACAATCGTTGAATAAAATGGTTCAGCAGTTTGCATACATTAAACTTTTGTCTTTTGGGGATTTTAAACCCTGTTCTACGCATTTGACATGTTCACCACTTAGCTAAAATTTCTTTTGTTGGACTCATTAAACCCATTTGAGATCTAACACAACTCAAAGTGACCTTTGCATAAGCCAACAGGTTTAAGTTTGCCCACATCATGGTTTAGAAAAACGGCCGAGGCGGACGCCTCGAGGCGAGGCGGTAAAGAAACATACTTGAGGCGCCGCCTCATGTGGTTCTTCTGGTACGTACACCTCAAAGGGGTGAGGCAGTAACAGAAACACTATGGCGGTCCTGATTTGAGGCGGTGAGGCAGAAATTTTGGCAGATTTTTATTTTTAATTTTTACTGTGGCAACAAAATAGATCTTATTTCTTAGTCATCCCCCCTTTAATTTGATTGATTAAATTTGACATCCCCTTGTTGTTTGCAAGTTAGCTAATCGATATGTTGATGTTTATAAAAACTAGTAAGTGATTAGATAAATCATGCTTATTTTATATAAGATATATAACTTTTATATTTATTTATTATTTCCTCCTCGGGCTTATGCCTCGTGAGGCGAAGGGAAAACGCCTCGAGGCTGGATTCCGTTCTTTTAAACTTTGGCCCACATTCAAGAAACAATAATCTTTTATGCCAAAATTCATCAAATTGTACAAACAATATCAAAACATCTTAACTTCACACGTGATTTCATTTTTATTTCTGAAAACAAACAAACACAATCATTATGGAATAAAAAGTCTCAGAGAAACTCACCTCTTCATGCATTTTGGTGATCTCCCGTGCCATCACACATCGTCTGCAATTTGAAGAAAGAAATATCAGAACCTTCTAATTGCTAAAATACTAGGAATTAAGAATTTTTCACAAGATAATAGCAAGTTAGCAACAAACATTAAAATGAACCAAATTCTACCTAAATTCACCAAAAACGTCCGAACACTCTTCAAGAAACTGTGAAAGCTTATGTGGGGGAACATAAAATATCTGTGTGGCTGCTTCACTTGAAGAAACCATCAGTCTCTCTCTTCTTGCACTTGCACTTTTTGGAAGAAACCCAACTACATAAATTATGTAATATTAGTAAAACCGGAGAAGTAGTTGCAGAATCACAAAAGCTAAATAATTTAAGCCTGATTTAGAAGTAAAATTACCAAACGAAAAATCAGTTGTCGACAAACCAGAGGCAGAAAGTGCAGCCACAAACGCACAAGGTCCTGGAATCGGTATGACAGATACATTTGCCTCCACACACAACTTTGCCTACATTATCACATACACGCATAAATCTTAAGGCTAATGATTTGATTCTGATTGTAAGCTCACATTATCGCGTTCAAAATACAAATTCAAACACAAAGATAAGCATAAGGAAGCAAAGTACACGCAGAACCATATACACACCAGCTCAGATCCAGGATCACTGATGCCCGGGGTCCCCGCATCACTGATGAGTGCTACAATCTCACCCTCTATCAACCTCTTCAATATCGACTGCTCTCTTTGCGCCTCATTGAACTTATGATAGCTCAGCTATAAAACTAATGCATAAAATCAGAAATACCGTAAAACATGAACACATCATGAATTGTATAAACAGGTAAGTGAACTTACAAGGGGAGTTTTGATACTGTAATGCTGAAGCAATTTCCCCGAGTGTCTCGTATCCTCTGCAAGTATCACATCAGCTGATTTCAAAACACGTAGAGCTCTGCAGTTAAAAAACCATATCAAATATCAAATCAATTCGATTTCTAACAGATGATTTCTTACTACTACTACTACTACCTTAAGGTAATATCCTCTAGGTTTCCGATTGGAGTTCCAACAAGGTACAATCCAGACTTCAAACTGCCCTAAAACGTGAAATTATCCCCAAATCAATTGCTCTTTTCATATTAGGGTTTTACAGCACGATGAATTCGTTTAAGATTGACTGAATTACAGAAAGTGGTGATGAAATTAACTTACTTGTTTTGATGGGGGTTCTTGAGTGGAGTAAATGGTGGAGGTCGTGTTTGAGTCGGAGCAAAAGAAGATGTGGGAACGATGAGGGTTATAGGGGTTTGATGGTGGAAGCACATTGATGAAAGGTGTGTGATGACCGATGGACCACCGTGATAACGGTGGTGGAAATGTCGCCGGCGACGTCGCCGTGAAACGGGAAACCGTCGTCCTCAACATTGCTCATATGGTTTGTTTGTCACCGTTGTTTTTAGATGGTGTAAACTGACAATGTTCATCCTAATTACGTAAATGGAAACTGGTATTAGTGTACAATTTGATAAAACTGATTGGAATAAGCTTATTGTAATTTGAATAAACGAATTTAAAGAAAAAATTAACTTTATTAAAGAGAACATCTTTTTCACTCATATCTAATTCATATGTACCGCGAACGTTTCGGAGACCGGATCGGACTGGCCGGTCCGACCGGGAATCAGTCAGGTGGTCGTTCCGGTCTGTTATTGTTCGGTTTTAGGTGGTCGAACCGTGGTCGGACCGGGAAACCGAACCGGTTTTTGTGTTTTTTTTATTTTAATGGGTAAAAACGGGGTGTTAAACCATGAATTAGTACGTTGGATATACAGATATAGTTAAATTTTATATATAACCATAGATTACATATATAAATAATATATAAATTACTTATATTTAATTATATATATAAATATAGTTAAATCCGGTCCAACTGGTCTGACCACCAAACCAGTAAGACGTCCAATTCAACGTGCGATCCGGTTCTGAAAACATTGTATACCACTTTAATTCTAACTAGGATTTTTTCTATGTACGTTGTGGCTTGACAAATTAATAAAATTGGCTTCGGATATCATTTCGAGAATTGGTTTAGGCTCGGTGCATGACATTGGAGCGTATTGGCTGTAATTTTGATTGTAAATACACAAAGTGTACAGAATGCCATGTCGAAACCAGGCTTTAATCAAAGTCATCATAGTCAAATGGAATGAGATTCTTCTAGATTATGTGCATGTTTGGGATTAATTACTTTCCTTCAACTGACTTATTAAATTCTTAGAAGTTAATAAGTAAAAAAAATGTTTGACAAACCCAATAACACTTTTCAAATTAACTTTTCGTACAGGGTAAAAAAAATTTAAAAAGTAAAGAGGATGTTAATTTTTAAAAACTCCTTTTGATCCGATTTTCTATTATACTCATTTACTACCTCTTATTTACTCATATGTTTTTTAAAGTATGTTTTTTTTGTCATTTTACAATATTTTAGTTTATAATCTAATCTAAACACTTTTTAAAAAACTATTTTTTAAAAAGTCATAAGTTAAATAAGTCATCTTTGTTAAAAGTCCTTTTCAATCAAAATAAGCAATCCTAAACATGACCTATATACAAGTATTAATCCTAGTGGTTAGTCACGATAATAACGAAAGCATGTGGTTTTATAATCAACTGCAACCAGCAAACATAAATCCACATATACATAAACTTAAATCAAAACTTAAAAGTCCATCATAAACATACCACAAATCTATATTTCACAAAAAAAATCAACCAAAATATATAATGCAAAACAATTTAGGCTTCATAAACTAAAACCAAAACTTAGCAAGTGCTGCTACACAAACTAACAAGAGGCAATAATCCAAGGTTTTGATAGAAAATCAACTACCCCTAGTTAAAGAGACAACAAAATTGATGTTCGTAACATGATCAAGTCTAGGACCAGGCGGGCCTGGCCATAATCGATTGAAGATATCAAAAAACCCCAAAGTACATCGAACACCAAATCGAAAGACTGTAGAGCCCACACTACCAACAGACAACCTTTAGCACCATCGCTAGAAAAGGCACGGTGGTCAGTGGCCCGCAACGATTGGTCACAAGACAGTCTTAGGCTAGTCATCACCAACTGATGCCAAAGAAAACTTTAATAAAGCAACAAATGGAGATAATTGAAGAGATGGAGGCCAAGTGGCACCGGATGTCACGAGCGAAAGGTCAATCAAATATTCATCGGCGAGATATGCCCCTTGAAATGGTGGTTCCTCCATCTCTCTCTACTTTCTCTCTTTAGATAACTTCTCTCTCTAAAAATAGAGATCATCGTAGAAATGGAGACGGGAAGGCGCCGGACATCACGATATAAGGAAAGGACGACTGTATGTTGGCAGTATAAGCCGCCAGAGATGACTGCTCATCTGCCGCCCTCTGCCGTTCTCTCTACTTTCTCTCTCCAGCTTACATTATTTGATCAAAACGTTACATTATATGAATAAATAAGGTAGAAAAGTGTTAGAAGACCACAAAATTAGTGTAGCAAAAATAGGAAGATCAAAAACTCCATTCGTCCCACGTACCAACCATAAGTATTAATCTAATCTAATACAACAAAATCTCTATGTGTCACATGATACTTTATTAGCCCCTCCACCTATGTATTGTACAGGTGTTATTACCACGTTAAATTTTGCAAAATAGAGTTTTGGAACACTCAGATCTTTTAAAACAACTCGGATCTTTACCAACCCCTATTCTCTCTTCATTTTAAAGATTTTTTTGAAACTGTGTAGAGGAAAAATCATTTGGATCTTTACCAACCCCATATTCCAGAAACTCATCATTTTGGTTAGTCCATAATGTTACTATTAAAGGTTAAATTCTTCACCTATAATGTATTCCTTAAGATTTACTTAATTAATAGATGTTATGGAAGGGTGATTAAAGGTCTTGACATGAAGACTATGTCAAGGTTAAAGATGATTCAATGAATAAGATAACCGTTCAGTTCAGCTACAAGATCTTTAATGATATTTTTAAGCTTACATAGTTTTTATTCTTATTAATTACAACTACATACCCAATACTAAAATTCCTATAATTGATAGAGGTGTAAAAATATTTGTCACCTTATGGGATCATTATGGTAAGTAAGTTTGTGATTATGTTATGCATAACATAAATGATCGTCCATTAGTGATTGTTATTCAGTTTGGGAGAATGAAGATGTTTGGAGGTTATTATCCATATTTATGCGTTTAAAATAATTTGCTTTAATAACTCTTCATTACTACTTAACTTTGACATAGTATTTAACATTCTCCTTTGAAATGGTAAACCGTTACGTTTCAAATTCCTACAACATCACTAGGTTGTTCGTTAATGATGACATTGATAAAATTATCAAATTCAAAAAAAAAGTATGTTATTGGACTATGTGTTTTAGTATGTTTCATCTTTTTATATATATCAACTTTTACACAAATAATAATACTTGTGTTTCTATATTTCAAGTTTGGTTGGTGATGCCAATTTCATATGCACACTATTTGCTCATCGATCGAAAACTGATTTGGTTGATGTTTTTCTTGTCAAATAAATATATAAAGGCTACTTGGCAAATGAAGCTCACAATGTTCATATTGCTTGAGTACACAATATATCTATAAGCATAGAGGTTAAACTTTATAGTCCAACCATCACCACACATGTACTAATTTTTAGTTTTATCTTATACTAACATAAGAATAATTCATTAGTTATTAAGAAACAATTAAAACTTAAGAAAAACAAGTGAGGGCTAAAATGTTGGAGAGGTGTATCATCGTCAATTTTGATATTGTCAAAACTAGCATCTTCTTTTTAAAGCTCAATTGACTTGTGGTCACTCCTAATTTACATTATATCATTTCTTTTTTTGCCCCCTAAATTCAAACAGGACACATATGCTTGCTTAATTAAACATGTTATATCATAGTTATTAGAAAACACTTTGTGAACTTTAAGACGGGGCACATGATTACTTAATTAAACATGTGATATTGTATTTATTATATAGCACTTTGTAAACTTTGAGATGCATATGTCATTATGTTATTATGGCATAAGAATGGTAGTTATTTAAAACACAGGTATTTACAGTGGGTATAAAAATAGATCACAGAATCATTAATTTTGCTTTTGAAGGGCATTTTGATGCTTTTATTGACAAAGAAAACTAATGTGAAAACTTATTGCACATTAAAAAATCAAGCAATAATTAAACTTAACTACAACTATCATAGGTATTTGGAAAGATTGATTAAGAAACACAACAATTTAGTGGTGAAAATAGCCATGTTCATGTTTCATGTCATCTAATCTAATATGAAATTGAATTGCATTCT
Source organism: Flaveria bidentis (assembly GCA_018326385.1). Classification (NCBI taxonomy): domain Eukaryota; kingdom Viridiplantae; phylum Streptophyta; class Magnoliopsida; order Asterales; family Asteraceae; genus Flaveria; species Flaveria bidentis. The sequence continues at coordinate 9,290 of BJCM01070246.1, forward strand.
TTATTTATAAGAGAATCTTTATATTGGATAACAGATCATTCATTCAAAGTAAACAATATAAATAGTAAGAGCCACATACAAACACAATAAATCGATCGAAGTAGCGACATATCTTTATCTACCTATTATAATAAAAGAATGTTTTAAGACGCCACTTGGTACAATTCTAAACCATCTAATTTTAATTTATCCGCTTCTCTCTCATATTAAACAATTACCTTAAATATTACCTTAAATACTTATAATATTCTTTAATTTCTTTTGAGATTAAAAATTGTTTTTCAATAAATTAAAAAAGAGATGCTTTTATTAATGATATTTAAAATAATTTTTTTATAAAACTAAAAAACTAAAATTAGGAGTTATAATAGAAAAATTTAATAATGATATTTTTTAAAACGGTTTGTTTTGCAATAACCGACGGTGACGAGTGGAAGGGCCGTCGCTCAACGGATAAAAGTTACTCTAGGGATAACATGAATGTTTATTAAAAATGCAATTAGGGTTTAAAACAAAATTTTAAAATAATAAAATCATTGTTTTATACTTATATTATTACTCATATGCAATTTCAATCATATCGTTTTATAATTATTACATTTTCATTACTAATTATTTAAAATTTTATTTATTCAACCCGTGTAATACACGGGGTTCTAACCTAGTATATAATAAAGAAACCATTTTCAGCCACTTGGCATCATTTCAGCGACTACATTGCCACATGACAAGTTTTTCTATACATAACATCCACATGGCTCAACCTCAACATTTTTTAATAAAATACACGCGGGTTTCAAACCCGACCTATGTTCCTATTCGGGTTTATTCAAAAAGGCCCAAAACCATTCTTTTAACCCTAATTTCATCTTCCTCCATTTTCAGCCGC
>BJCM01070254.1:0-13593 GCA_018326385.1 Flaveria bidentis
AATATAATATAATATATGTTTGTGTGAGAGAATAAATTACGTTTTTGGTTCCTAAGGTTATTAAAAATAATCATTTATGTTCAAGGGAATTTTGGTTATTTTATTATAAATTAACAAAAAAATCTAACTATGTTAGTGTATTGTATTTAAAGAGTTATAGAATATAAACCATGGAGTTTGATTTGTTAGAAATATTGTTTTTGGACTCAAATGGTTAAAATGATCAAATCATAGGGAACCAAAATAGTAATTTACTATTCCTAGAATATTCTTTATAATTTATAGTAGAGTACGGCTTAGATTGAAAAGTAGATATCACTATGCTAATTACTCAGTCAAATGTAACGAAAGAATATTGGACCTTTAGATAAAAGCTTATTTTTTAGATTAGTTATGTTATCTCGATAAAGATCTAACTAGAAAAACCCAATAAGATAGAACTTAGTAAAAAAAGAGTACAACTTATATAATGCTTTCTTATAATTTAGATAACGCCTTCGATCTATGGAGCACTATATAATCTTATGTGATAGTTTTTAAAAGTGATTCTAGGTATGAATTTATTAAACAGGTCAGCTAGATTTTCACTTGAGTTGATCTAAAGAATGTCAATTCTCCTTATTCCTAAAGGTTATATATTGAGAAGAACTATGATAAGATATGAGACTATGATAAGATATGATTTGATGTATCATATTTGATATAAGATTCTCTTTTTGGAGCTATACAAGGGTTAATGTCTTTATAAGTAATTGTCCGGTCCTTTTTTATTTCTACCAAACCACATGCTCTTTGTATATGGTTAATCATTAAAACACATTCTCGATCGTTATCATAAATGCTACCAACTTGGCATGAACCGATGATGTTGTTGTTTTATATATTAATACGTAACTAGTTTGAGATCATGCCATATTTAGATCTGATAAATATCTAGCATTGGCATACCAAACAAGCTTAGGATTTCTTTTTCTTTTTTGTATAAGAGACCAAATCTCTAATCCCACAAATATACCAAATATATATTTTAATCAATTATATTCTCTATGTGTTAGGTTGGAACTATATCTCATCGTACACGTACTTAAGTATGCAACATCAGGTCTCGCATTATTTGCAAGATATATAAGTGCATTGTGTTGAAGTATTGCATTTCTTGACCATTTACTTCTTCAATCTCTTCTTAGAGATGATAAAGATATTTATGTGTATCTAGTTGTCGAATGATGATGGATATGCTAAATGGATGAGCTTTGTCTATATTAAAATGCACTAACATCTTCTTAATGTAGTTAGACAGATGGATAAATGTACCATAGTACAAATACTTAAACTACAGGCTAAGACATAATTTTCTCATGTTATGACGCCCAGCATTTTCCGGTCACTTTTCGATCAACACGAACATGGCTTGATTCATTTAATGTTGTTTACTTAAATTTGTCATTTAGTGCACAAACTTCACAAACCTTTCACGTAACCGTAATTAGGGGGAATTGTCAGATCGCACACGCGTTTGTCCCTGAACGTTGGTGATTTGTCAAAATGGTTTTCAAACAATCATAATTGGTGTGAAGTTATCTATTGTATGATTATGTGATTAATTATGTATTTTGGTTGTGAGAATTAGTAATTTTATAGTATTTACGCATTTTCGTACATTTTTGGCTTTTAAAGCATAATTATAATAAAAATACCTTTGAACTAGCATAATATATAATATTTCTTGTTATTAATGTATTTATGGTGTTATGTCAGCATTTGTTAATTTTAAAACCATGAACAATTTAGTTAAAAATAACTTGGTACATGGTGTGCTTAAAAAGGAATTTTTCTGCAAAGATAACTATGTTGCATGTCTAAAAGGAAAGCAATATAGGGTTCCCATAAATTCAAAAAGGTTAACTCTATCACCACTCCATTACACTTATTGTACATGGAACTATTTGGTCCAACAAGTATAATGAGCATTGGAAGGAAATCATATTATTTTGTGATAGTTGATGATTTTACTAGATTTACATGAATATTTTTTAAGGACCAAAGATGAAACTACTGAAACTTTAAAATCTTTCATTTTTAAAATAGAGAACAAATTGATGACAAGGTAAAAATAATTAAAAGTGATAAGCGACTGAGTTTAAGAATCAAGCTCTTGACTCATTTTGTAACTCAAAAGGATTTCCAGACAATATAATGCTCCTAGAACTTCTCAACAAAATAGGGTTGCTAAGAGGAGAAATAGGACACTTATTGAGGCTGCTAGGACTATGTTAGCTGATTCAAAGCTACCACTAACATTCTAGGCAGAGGCCGTCAACACTACATGCTATCTGTAGAACAAAGTTCTTATAGTTAAGCCCCATGAAAAAACCCCTTATGAATTATGGAATAAGAGGCCACCGTTCATTGGCTTTCTTAGGTCCTTTGGCAGCAGGTGTACCATACTTAACACAAAGGACAATTTGGCAAATTTTGCTAAAAAGTTGGATGATGCAATTTTTGTTGGATATTCCTCCAACTCTATTGCTTAGAGAGTTTATAACATTAAAAATCAACAATTTGATGAATCTTCTAACATTGTTGTTAATAAGAACGCTCCTTGTGTTAGGGCGAATGGACTGCTCATATTTTCGATTTAGAATTGTTTCCAAACTATTCTAAACCATCTTGTAAGAATGTTTAGCTGGAACATGTACTCAAAGTAATTTTGATGATGACCAACTGTTTGACTTACCAAGAACTCTTCAAATTTCTCAAAGAGTTATTGAGAATCTTACTCCCACAATTGAAAGATCTGATAGTATGACTATCTCAAGAACCAGTGGAGCTTAAACAAGTTGTCCACAAAGTGAACCTCAAAACTCATCAAGTGACAACTCAAACAATACACAACACCAAGCTGATGGAAGCAGCATTCTGAAGGAACATGCAACTGTTAATGCTACTTAACAGCCAAATGATACTGATGTTATCTATCCTTCATTCAATTAGTCCTTATTGAATGAACATGTGACATCAGCTGGTCCAAGTGTTCATAATCTTAAGCAGGATTTTTCAAATCTAGATCTCTCCATGCAGTTGGATGTGATCCCTTGGCTCAAAATTCGCAACACTCACTTAGCTGAAAACATCACTAGATGTTTCTGAAGGTGTGACAAAAAGAAGACAAACTCATAATGGGAATGTCTGCTTGTACTCATGTTTTCTTTCTCAGATAGAACCGAAAAAGGTAGAATAAGCCTTAAAGGATAGTAGTTGGGTTGAATCAATGCATGAAGAGTTGCTTCAATTCAAAAGACAAAAGGTTTGGAACCTATGTCCACTACCATCCGGTTAAGTACCCATCAGCACAAAGTGGATGTTCAGGAACAAAAGAGATGATCAAGGCTTGGTTATCAAGAACAAGGCAAGATTGGTAGTTCCAGGAAACATGCAAGAGGAAGGAATTAATTACACTACTGTCTTTACACCTGTTACAAGACTTGAGGTAGTAAGGATCTTTCTTGCTTATGATGTATCCAAAACTTTTATAGTTTACCAGCTTGATGTCAAGTATGTATTTCTATATAAGGATATAGACAAAGAAGTCTACATGTACCAGCCTCCAGGATTTGAAGACCCATAACACTCTAACTATGTGTGCAAATAGGATAAAGCTCTCTATGGGCTGCACCAAGCACCTAGGTTGTGGTATAAAACGTTGTCACAATTTCTCCTAAAGAATGGTTACATCAGAACTACCGTTGACAAGTAATTATTCATATGAAAGTATGGGAAGGACATTTTGCTCGTACAAGTCTATGTTGATGACATCATATTTGGTTCATCTAATGACCAGATCTGTAAAGACTTTGGGAGTATGAAGAAGAAGTTTGAGATGAGTTCCATGAGAAAAATGGACTTTTTCCTAGGAATTCAGGTAAAACATATGAAGGAAAGTGTTCTTTATCAATCAATCTAAATATGTCAATGACATATTTGATATGAATCATTGTAAGCCAACAAAGACTCCTATACCCAGAAATCACAATCTTTGTCCTGACTCTAAGGGGGAGGATACCGATCAACATTAGTATAGGGCAATTATTGGATCTCTGATGTATCTAACAACAAGTAGACCTTATATTATGTTTGCAACCTACATTTGTGCAAGATATCTGGCTGCTCCAAAGGTGTCTCACCTAGTTGCTGCCAAGAAAATCCTTAGATACCTCAAATGAGCTCCAAAACTTGGTCTCTGGTATCCTAGGAATCAAGATTTCAACCTCTATGGATATACTAATAGTGACTATGGTGGCTGCAATATCAACAAGAAATCCACATTCGAAGGATGCCAATTTCTTGGTGGAAGAATCATCTCTTGGAAGTGTAAGAAACAATCATGTGTCTCTACATCAACTACTGAAGTTGAATACATTGCTGCTACAAGTTGTTATGCTTAGCTACTCTGGATTCAAAATCAGATGTTAGACCACGACTTCAACTTCATGGAGACCCCTATCCATATCGACAACAAGAGTGCCATCTCAATAACAGAGAATCCTGCCAAGCACTCCAAGACAAAACACATTGATATCATGTTTCATTTCATTTGAGATGTTTATGAGAAAAACCCGATTAAACTAGTTAAAGTTGACTCAAATGAACAATATGCTAACTTGTTCACTAAATGTTTTGATGAACAAAGATTTAAATATATTATAGCTATTAGGATGATAATATTGACTAGTTTATCTTCTTGCAAAACCTTTTCGAAATGTGTCTTGTTTTTTTGTTCTCTCTTTACAATCTAAGCCTTGTTACAAAAGGACTTTCTCAAAAACTTTCGAAGTATGAGTTCTTCCAAATAGAAATTTACCCTTGGAAGTTATCTTTATCTATCTTCCAAAGGCAAATTCCTTTTAAAGGTATTTCCTTCCAAAGAGTTTTTAGTCTCGGAAGAACACTTGATCTCATATCAACTATACTTCTGAAACTTCAAAACTTCTTCTCTCGGAAGACAATCTTACTCTCGGAAGCAACTTTGTCTTTGGATATAATTTGGCTTCGGAAGTAAAGTTGACTTTGGAAGAAATTACCTTCGAAAAACTTTTAGTCTCAGAAGAAAGCCTTACTGTGTAATGGTACTCTTTAGGCCCCACTATGTAAAAAGGTAAGATTTCATTAATGATATCAGAATATTTTAAATGGTTTATTCTTCTTCCATTATCACATCATAAACCAAATATCTTTTCACCTTATCCATTCTCCATTTTACCCCTATTTAAATCTTTCGACTTCTTTTCATAAATCTTTTTACCCGCTCACAAGCCCTAAATTTCCCACATCTTGTCTTTAACTCACTCTCTCAATTTACTTTGATTCTCACTTCTTTAGAAAAAATGGCTCTTAACCCTCAACACAACCATGTCACACTCCTTGATTCTTTATGGGATACTAACTTTGCACCTATCATCTAGTTTCTCACTCAATCCACCTACTTCACTACTCTTACAGTAAACCTCATTGTTTACTCCAACCATATGACAAAATTTGGGCAAATGGTCAAAGTGACACACTAAACGAAGTAAGGGTTATACGGTCAAACATCTATGGACAAGATTTGATCATATCTGAACAAACCATCAAGGAGCATCTAGAGCTTCATGATGAAGGCGCTCCCATGGAATTTCCCAAATCTGATCTTGAAGACACATATACCCAAATAGGATATGGTAAAGATGAAAGCAGGTCAACAGTCTAGAAATTCAACTTCTCTTACAATTGGTAGTTCCTACTTCACATTGTTCTCCACTGTCTATCCAACAAATCAGGAGAATGGGATCAAATTCCCTATGATTTGGGTTGCTTGGTTCAGGGATTAGTCAGAGGCCTCAGATTCAACTATTCAAAGTTTGTGTTGAATAACCTTAGAGGTAACCTTCACAGGGAACCATTCTACATGTATCTCAGGTTTATTAAACACATCATCAACTATGAGCAAGATTAAGATAGACCGCAACTTGAAGACACTCTTTTTGTCTCTCACATAAGGCCGGGCATTTTCAAAATTCTGAAGAGGGTGTCCTCAAACTTCTCTAGAAGATTCACTGACCTTCTTCTAGGTATGATTGAGCCTATGGCTCTTGGTGACATCCGTATAAACCCAAAAGGTGATGAACCCACACCAGAAACCACCACCTCAATGACAATTGTGAATCCCCATTCCATTAAATTCATTGACCAGAGACACTCCAAATGAACCCTTGTGATTGAACAAGCTCCCTCTTTTCAATCCAAAAAGGCTAGAGTGGAAAGATGAGCTCCTACTCAGCTTGAGGTCTAACCATCCTCTACCATTGACCTCAATATCAGTGTTGACTCTCCTTAGTCTCAACCTAATAAGCCTAAAACCCAAACCACTAGCCCTCAGGGTGAGTCCTAATACTCACCTGAGCAGCCAAAAAGGAACAACCAAATTATTGGCTCTATGCCGTTAGAGATTGATCAAGGTCCCGGGTCACTAGGCATAACTTCTATTTTTTTACTAATCTATTAACCCAAACTGATGAAAGTCACATGTTCCATTAGGGCCATGATGTTGATCTACAACACCAATCTTTGGATAACTAAGCCCCAAGGAACCTCTGATTTCTAGCCCCTATTAGCAAAGCCCAACTAAGGTAAGTCCCATAGACGTGGAAGGGACTCATAACTCAACTACCACTACTAAAAGTGTCTTATTGGGCTCTCTGGACAATGGTAAGAACTCAGAGACTGAGTCTACGACAACCTTGCCTATTGATGCCCTTAAAAGAGACATCACTCTGCAAGGGAAACCAGGGTGCCAAGAAACCATATTTGGTGATGAGGATGAACATATTAGGTATGTTATCTCATCTCCCCATGATTCGTCAAAAGAAGATGAGGGAAGTCTGCAGGATAGCCTTTTGCGCCCATATGTTTGAATTTGAGGGTAAAGAGCTTGCTTCTTATATGGGATCTGACGCATCCAGCAGAGCGAAAGAGCGTTCCATTATTTTCGGCATCATCCTTCCACATTGGCGGCAAGTGGAGTGCCACAATCCCATTCATCATTTTTGATCTACATAAGCCAAAGCCCATAGAACTGGCGACGTCTCCAGCATAAATGCAAGTCATTAGAGACCTACTTTCTAAAGTATTAAATCTTGAATCCAAGGTTAAGGCTTTAGAGGATAGGTCTGCCACTCAGCAACTTGAGATTGACAATCTCAATGCCAAACTAGCCGAGACACAGACTAAGAAGTCTGTCAGTCATGTACCTATTCAAGTCTCTTTAAGTTCTTCCTCTAGCTTATCTACTTCTCAAGATGATGCTACCAAAAAAGAGGAGAATGTATAGAGTCAAGCTCATAAGGAACCAATTTTGGCCATTTCTACCCTATCATCATTTTACCCCACTCAACAATAATCTTCAACCAGCTTCCCTCAGCCACCTACACTCACACTTCAAATGGACCCAAGGATGCTTATTGACCTCAATAGGTTCTTAAATAAGGTCCTAATAAGCTCCTCACTTGAAAAAGCCTCACCGGATGTTGCTAAAGCTTACTTTGGAATAAAAGAACTTCAAAGGTTGAATGCACCACCTAACACTAAGGAGGAAGTTGGTCAACCTAAGGCCCTTATTGTACCTGAGATTGAATTCAAAGGGGAAATAAGGACTGATAGCCAAACAACTGACTTAGTTGGGACAAGTAGTGCAACTCCACTCTCTTCCGAAACTAAGATGCAACCTACGGAAGGAATTATTGGACTGTCATCCTTATCTGATGACTTGATTATCACAGAGGCCATACTTGATTTAGCCTTTGAGATAAACAGTAAGGACTGTCTAAAAACCCCTCTCCTTGAAACACCTTCAGCACAACAAGATCAACCTCTCTACCAACTTGAACCCTCTAAGTCAGAGTCTCCTAAATATGAATCTTTTGAAGATCCCAAAGGAAAGAGAAAGATGACTATGGAAGAACTGTTAGAGGAAGAAAGGTTGGACAAACGAAAGATAAAAGGTAGACACAGCACTAGGAATTTGCAAGTTTCAAGTAGCAAAGCAACAACAACCCAAGAGGCTACCAATAACAAAAGAAGAGTGGAGATTATTGATAGACTTTTCAATATCGGAGTAGCAAGTGAAGAAATGCTACTACTCCTACTAAATGAGCTGATGAAGTTAGAAAAGGCAAACTTGTTGCAAAAAAAGCAACTAGGTTAGTCGAGGAGGAGGAGAAAAGAAGAAAGAAGGAAGAAGCTAATCAACATCTGAGGACTAAGAGGATAGCCTTCTTGAACTATAGAGGCTATTCTCAGGAAGAGCATAGTCCTCATGACAATGACATGATCTTGTGGTTTTTCCACAAAGAGCAAGATCAAATTGCCAAGGAGAGGAAGAAGGCTTCAAGGGAGAAGTTGAAAGAAAAGAAGAAGAAGGAAGAGGAAGCCAAGCTTGTGGCTACCAAGAAGGTGGGGACAAAGCCTGGATGAAGGCTTATTTTAGGGCCGATGACTTCTCTATCAAACAAGTTGGTCCAATGACTGAGAAAACCATACGATAACATGTAAGTGACATCAAGACTGACTTCACTCAAAAAGAAGGAAGGAGGTGTTTCAAACACTAAGTATGTAGAGGAGACTACCCACACCTGTTCCTAAATCACAACCTCAACCTGAACCATCACCCTTTCCTTTCCCCATCAAAATTGAACCATCCACTGAACCTTTCACCTCTGAACCTACACCATCAACCTTACCCTCATCCTCACCCACTGTCTCCCAGCAACCTCCACCACTACCCATCCTCAAACCTAAAACACTACCCAGAACCCAACCATCAACCACCCATCCATCACCCAAGCCATTCTCTATACCATCAAAACCTCTAACCTTGGAGGACTTTAACAAGATCAAGAAGAAAATCATTAGCTATAGCACTCTATATGAAATCTCTTATGAAGAGGAGTCTATCAAACCAACATACATTGATAACTCCACATGTTCCCTCATATGAGATGAATTCCTTGATCTGCCTAGGGAAACTTTGGACCGGGCACTTCAACTCCTTGCAACAAACTCTTATTCACTCAATGAAGAAGAGAAAAAGCTGAGAAGATGACTAGTTACTCTACTGGACACCAGGAAGAGGGATAAGTTTTCATCTCAACCCTTTGTCCCTTAAAAGAAGATTGCCTAGTGGAGATTTGAAGAATATTCTCATAACTTTGTTATGGAAAGAGAGAATTGTGATGTCAACTGACTCAACACACCATCTCTTCTACACTCAAACAGGTTTGATATTGTTGAGTTAGTTGAGAAACCATTCTCCAACCCCTCCAACTCTCAAGTATTTGCTCACATCATGAATTACCTGAGCAATCTTCATCTTGCCGAACTAACCACAAAGGCAAGATTGACGAGGAGTTGAAGATGAGAGAGACGGAAGAAAAAGAAGGGTCAACCAAAGGAAAGACCTTCTTTCAAATGGTTGAAGGACTTGATTTAGAACCCATAGTTAGATGGGAGTATGACTATAACTTTCGTCAACTAAATCTCTATAAAGGTTCACAAGAAAGGGTACATGACATTTAGAGTAATAGACTGGACCTATTATCTACCATGACTTGTACAAACTTCTAAGCACCACCTTCGGAAAGAACAAAGAAACATATAAATATCTTCTTTCTTTGGTAGTGAAATTTTTGAGAAGCCAAAGAAAGTGAAGTTTTGGTATCATCAGCCAGGGGGTTTGTTGGGTCAAATAAGGCTGGTACAACCAAAACAACATTTAGAAGAAATTTTGTGCAACTAAAGAAAGTCTTCCAAAGCTTATCAGCACTTTTGAAATCAATTTGAAGAACTTCCAAAGCTCAAGCAAGAAGAACTTCCAAAGGGAAACTAAGTCTTCTAAAGACTAAATAAAATCTCTTCCAAAGCTAAACACTTGGAAAGTTCAAGACAAAGACTACCGAAACACAAAACCTTGAAGACCAGTAGATATCTCGAAAGAAGTTAATTCTTCCGAAGTATAATTGGCTTTGAAAGAACTTATTCTTCCGAAGTTAGTTTACCTTCAGAAGAACCAACTATGAACTAGTGGATAAAAGTATGGCCGCTCTAACAATCGTGCAACCTCTGATACACTGCATGGCGCTTTCCCACACCCATGTAGTTGACCCTACTTTATTCCACTATTCACTTTTTACCAGTTAGTACAGTTACCACGTTTAGTCAGTGACAAAAGGTAAGTCATGGACCTATCATGACTACCTAGTTTAGAATAGTATTTTAGCTTAGATACCTTACTTCTAGCAATATAGTATTTGTCTAGTAGTAAGTTCTAGTTGGTAATCTAAGTATAACCGGCTATAGATAGTAGTATATATAGTTTCTCATTTTAACTCAGTTAATATGCTTGAAAGAGTCTTGTAAACTTTGAGTTGAGAAGTAATATATACAAGTATCTTGAAACCCATCTATTGTGTTCTTTACCTTAGTATATTATTATCAACTCGTTTGAAGATTCTGCATCATCATTTGAGTGTGTCTAAGTGAGCTTGAGAGAAAATCCTATGTTGATAAACCGTAACCGATCCTACAAAAATAACGTTGGATAATTCCTCAAATTGTTGATTTTTGATGTTATATACTCTATTAGAAATAGAGTTTGAAGAATATCCAACAAAGATAGCATCATCCTACTTTTTAGCAAAATTTGCCAAATTGTCTTTTTTGTGAAGTATGGTACACTTGCTACCAAAGGAACTAAGAAAGCCAATGAATGATGGCCTGTTGTTCCATAACTCATAAGGTGTTTTTTCATAGGGCTTAACAATGAGAAATCTATTATGCAGATAACGTGTAGTGTTGACTGCCTCTTCCCAAAATGTTATAGGCATATTTGAATCAGCTAACATAGTTCTTGCAACCTCAATAAGTGTCATGTTTCTCCTCTCAGTAATACCATTTTGTTGCGGAGTTCTAGGAGAACTATATTTCTTGGCAATCACTTTTGAGTTATAGAATGAGTCAAGAACCTAATTTTTAAACTCTGTCCCTTGATCACTTCTATTGATTTTTACCTTGTGATCAATTTAATTTTCTATTTAAGAATACAAGATTTTATAGTTTCAGTAGTTTCATCTTTATTTCTTGAAAAGAATATCCATACAAATCTTGTAAAATCATCAATGATCACAAGGCAATATGATTTCCTTCAAATGCTCATTATACTTATGGGACCAAATAGATCCATGTGCAATAAGTGTAATGGAGTGGTGATGTAATTAACTTTTTTAGATTTATGAGATACCTTGTGTTGCTTCCCTCTAAGATAAGCAACACATTTATCTTGAAAGACTGAGTTCTACCATCAGAAGTTCTTCATTCTTGAGCTTCGAAATATCTTCAACTTATCTTTGAAAGAGCAGCCGTGTCTTCAGAAGACTTCTTCAGTTATACTCAAAATCTTTTAAGTGTAGTTTTGGTTGCACCAACCTCATATGATCCAACAACTCGGAAGACTCAGATCTACCTACGGAAGTTCTTCATTCTTGAGCTTCGGAAGATCTTCAACTTATCTTTGGAAGAGCAGCTTTGTCTTCGGAAGACTTGTTCAATTGTGCTTAAAACCTTCTAAGTGTAGTTTTGGTTGCACTAGCCTTATATGATCCAACACAACCTTTCCTCTCTAAATTCACTATACATACAAAATCCAAACCTCCAAACATCATTATCATCAAATCATTTACCACATCTCCCTTATTGAATTTTTATCAAGAACTAGCAACAAGTTTGAATTTTGTGGCATATTAGATCAACTACACTACTAAATTTTTGTTTAATGATTTGATGACTAATTGTAAGGATTATATGTTAAGGCTGATGAAACTCAAACACTCAAAGTCTCCTGCATGCATGCACAAGTGCATTGAAGAAGAATGCTTCGGAAGTTTCACACCAACAACAGAAATATTCTAAGTGTGAAATCTTTCGAAGCCAAGACCAATATCTTCCAAAGCCAAAGATGAAGTTTGCTGAAGCTTTAGAGACAAAGTCTTCCGAAGCCAACACTTGAAGATAGATTTCTTTCGAAGACTTTTAGTATACATGCTTTATCTTATGTACTTTACATAAATCTAGACCCCTTTCCACTACAACTCTGTAAAGTCACCAACTTACATGAGTTGGTGAAAAGGTCCATGCTTTTAGTAACTGTACATTTAGGTCTTGAGTCTATAACTTTCTACTTCATGTACTTTATCCTTTTTGTATATATTAGGATGTGAGCTATGGCATGTCATAGTCACAAGTCAAAAGACAATCTTTCTTTTGACTCTACAATTGATTTTGTTTGTGTCTAGTTAATTGTATCCAACTGGATTTCATAGTACGGTCGGCTGTAGGATGTGGTATATGTATCTCAAGTACTTGTAACTTTTCTTTTATGGTTTGTAACACTTGTAATAGAACTTTAGAAGGCAATGTACTACAATCTTGAAAACCATCTCCTTGTGTATTTTGCTATCTTGTTCTGTCTCTTATTCATTTGTGTTCTTAGTATCATTTCTTGTGGTTAATCCAGTTTCACTATTTGATTAGTCAAGTTAATCTCCTCTTTGTGTTCTTGTGTTGTAAGTGACAACCCTTCACCGGTCCTGCATTTGGTATCAGAGCATTTCAGGCTCTTGATATAAGATTTCACCATCTTAGATCCCTCACACACAAATACTTAATTTATTAAATGGCAGCCATTTCCAAAACTGATATGGAAACTGGAACCATGAACAAGTCCCCACTGATCACACTTGATTACTTTGACACCTGGTGCCAAAGAATGGAAACTCCAACAATGAAATGGGTTTAGCCCTTCATGTGGATGAAAGGGATAGCATAGAACCCCAACATCATATCATATGCTACCTTGAAAACTTACAAAAGGGTCCTTTCATCACCTTCCTAAAGACACCAAGGGGGAACTACACTCAAGGAAGCCCATTCCAAGAGACAAGTTCTTCTCAAGCCTTTGTGTCTTCTAATGAAAGTTGTGGCAGCTCTCTTTTCACCCTTGAAGACCTAGATTGTATCCATCCAGATGATCTGGAGTACATGGAAATAGTCCAGTAGATGGCTCTTCGCACTCACAGAGCCAAGAAGTTATACAAGCGGATTGAAAGGAAGTTCCCAAGCAATGCAACCAGTGGAAAGTTTGGACTGGACAAAAGCAAAGTTAAGTGTTACAATTGTAACTTAATGGGCCACTTTGCTAGGGAGTGTAAGGCTCCAAGAACAAATGATGGCCAAGCACAATCTAGACCAAACTACACTAACAAGGTTACCTAGAATGAAAAGCCAAAGTAGCAAGATGCAATTGCTGTTGAAGAAGGAGGCTTTGACTGGAGCTTTCAGGTGGAAGATGCTTCTCCAAACCAAGCACTGATGACAGATCATGATGAAGCCAAGGTATTGGAACATCTCTGTACCCCTGAATGCATTGCTAAAGTTAATAGATACATGTCCTACAACTTAGAAATGAGATCTGATCTTGAGTCCTTAAACATTTTAAAAGCTGATTTT
>BJCM01070259.1:0-11229 GCA_018326385.1 Flaveria bidentis
TATATAAAGCATCGATTGAGCTATAGTATTTTTTTATACTGCACATTTGCTCTCGTTTTATTTTATTTTTAAACTAGGAAGTTTAATTAGTTTGTTAAGTGAATTTTTTGGAATAGTTTGTGGTATGTTAAAATTGACTCTGTAATGTTTATAAATTTTTATTTTGAGTATTTAAGTTTGTGTTTTGAACATTTTAGCTACAATGGTTTGTAAAGTTTGGATTTTGACCACTTAAGTTTTTAAGTTTGAATTTTAAACACTGGGAAAACCAACAAAACTATCACAACGTAATATGGATGAAGAATGTTTGTTTTTTCAACCTTTTGATATAATTATTTTCTAAAAACGTATATAGTTATATTAAAGTCAAGTTTTTTTTGGTAGGTTATATCTAGTGTAGCTATGGTCGCAATGACGCAATGAACCAAAGCATTTATTAGAAAAAAAATCTTTGTTGTTGCTCTTGGTGTTATAGGAACCTATATGTGCATTTACTTTTAGGTTTTGAGATTAGTTGAATGGATAAAGGCCGAAGTTAAGACGTGAATGTGAGGAGAACAATTAGAATCTTGCCGCGAAGCACGGCTGAAACATTCTAGTATCTAAAATAAATCAAAATAAGTTTGTTATGCATATTGTGCATAACCGGATATTTATGGTATTATGAGGAACAACAACATATTCTGCATGGCTACAAAAAAATATCTTATAACATAATTAATATTATTCTCATACCACCCAAAACAATCAACGTTATGAACAAGTAAAATAATGCATTAGTTATAATAAAATAAGGATAGAAGACTACACCAACTAATAAATTTTTTCAAATCAAATAACCGAGGAATATCCATTGATATTTTCAAAAGAAGAAATTTCGCTTGGAATAGTCAAAAGGATGCAATTATTAACAAACGACAATTCATGATAACAGTCTACCTACGAAAATGACTAAATACCAAAACAAACAAATCACCATGTCTTAACATATTTTCATTTTTTAGGTTTCGCAACAACCTTTTTTGTGTTACATTTTGCTATTGATTTGGAATATGAATATTTAAGGTTTTTAGCAGACACGTTCATAGCTTGGTTTCTTCTTAAATTCGGTCAGTGGACTTGGTCACTTCATACCTATAATCATTAACCTCAGATAGTAGAATCTTGGTAGCCTACTTGCATCGGAACCTTCTAATCTGGGTTTTTTTCTTCCTCCCCTCTACCTCGAAATCATTAATCGACTCCCTTGAAATCCCTTTGAGTGATTCCATGTGTCTCATCAAAAAGATCCCGCAATCATTGAAGTTCATTATAATATACTAAGTAAGTTAAGAACACAAAGAAATAATGTTCAAGGTACTTGTATATATTACTTCTCAACTCAAAGTTTACAAGACTCTTACAAGCATAATACAAGAGTTACAATGAGAAACTATATATACTATCACCTACATCCGGTTATACTTTTATACTAGCTGGAATTCTATAACTAAAGTAGATACTACAAGCTATAGTTAAGGTATCTTAGATAATGTCTTATCTAAGATATGGTTGTCATGACATGTCCACGACTTACCTTTTGTCACCAACTAAAGTTAGCAGTTGTACTAACAAACAAAGGTGAATAGCGGAATAAAGTATGGTCAACTACATGGCCTTTTGGGAAACACCATGCAATTATCAGAGGTCTGCAGCAGAGTGTTAGAGAACCATACTTATGTCCACTAGTGTATAGCAACATCTTCTGAAGGTTAATTGGATTCGAAAGAACAACTTCTTCCAAAACCTCTTATACTTCGGAAGAGGATGCTTCTTCTATGGCTTGAGGACTTCTTCTTCGGAAGTCATTGAACTTCGAAAGAGAAGAGTTTGTGTTTAGAAGTTTGAGCTTTTCCTTCGAAAGATGATCTTGCATTTTGTCTTCGAAAGAACTCCATTTCCTTTGGAAGTCCATACTTAGCTTTGGAAGTCCTTTATAAGTTACACCAAAAATAGTCTAAGTGTTTGCTTTTGGTTGCACTAGCGTTTCAATATTCAACAAACTCCCCCTAGGCTGATGTTATCAAAACCTTACTTACTTCTACTTCTCAAAACTTTCTGCACAAGGGACAAGAGATATTTGTCTGTTTCTTTATTCTATCCGGAAGTTGTCTTGAGAAGCCTGTGGAAGTCAACAGTGGATAGGAGATCCAGTCTATCACTCCAAATGACATGTACCCTTTGTTGTTCCCTGTGAAGAGAGTTAGTTGATAAGAGTTATAATCATACTCCCATCTAACAATAGATTCAAGTTTATGACGTACAACCATTTAGAGAAAGGCTTTGTCTTTGGTTATTGATCCTTTCCTCTCTTCCTCTTCTTTTAGTTTTAACTCTTCTTCAATCCTTGTCGTAGCTGTTAGCTCAATAAGGTGAAGGCTGCTCAGGTGATATCTAATGTGCGCAGCTACCTTAGCATTTGAGGGGTTGGAGAATGGCGTCTCTGCTAACTCAGCAATATCAAATCTGCTCAAGTGTAGCAGAGATGAGGCATTAAGCCTGTTTAGCTCATCATTCTCTCTCTCAACAACAAAGTTGTGAGAAGAATCTTCAAACCTCCACTAGACAATCTTCTTTCTTGGCACGAGGGGTTTGCTAGATACTTTGTCCCCCTTCTTGGTATCCATGAGAGTCACCTTCCTTGGCTTCTTCTCTTCATCATTTAGTGAATTTGAGTTGAGGCCAAAAAGTTTAATAACCTGGTCCAATGTTCCTCTTGGCAGATCAAAGAATTGATCTCTTGTGAGGGAACATGAGGATCCATCAACAAAAGTTAGCTTCATAGAATCCTCCTCACAAGAAATGTCGCTAAGGGTTGCGCATCTGATGAGCTTCATCTTGATCTCCTTAAACTCCTCCAAGGAGAGATGTTTAGAAGGCTAAGGGGATGGTTTGGATGGTTGTTAGTGCAGTAGTGGTGTTTGGGTTATGGGTAGTGTTTTAGGTTGATGGGTAATAAGTTGAGGTGGTTGTGGTGACGAGGTATGTATGATGGTTGGTGTGGGTTCAGGGGTGTAAGGTTTAGAAGTGGGTTTAGTTTTGATAGGGAAGGGAAATAGGAAAGGCTCAGGTTGAGGTTGGGGTTGAGTTGTTGGTTTGAAGATCATCCCCTATCCCATTCTGTACATCTTTTTCCTTTTTCCCATGCATATGTTAGCCTTGATGTCACTAACATGTCGCTGGAGTGTCTTTTCAGACATGGGATCCACTTGCCTACTAGAGAAGCCATGAGCCCGGAGATACCTTCATCCAGGCCTTCTCACCTATCTTTTGGGTTGCAATGACCCTAGCTTCTTCTTGCTTTCTCTTCTTCTCCCTCCTCTTCTCTTTTGCAACTTTCTTCCTCTCTTCTCTAGCTGATCATGCTCTTTGTTGAAGAGCCATAGGATCGTATCATTATCATGTGGAGATAGTTCTTGAAGAAAGAAACCTCTGGAGGTTAGAAAAGTTATCCTTTCCCTCCTAAGATGCAGATCAACTTCCTTTTTCTTCCTTTCCCTCTCCTCCTCTAACGGCAACCTTGCTGCTTCCTCCTTTCTCTCAATCTATAGCATGGTTACAATTTCTAGCTCTACTAACTCCTCTAGTGGTAGCAGGAGTATATCTTTAGTGACAGCTCTAAGCTTGATGAGCCTATCAATGATCTCCACCTTTTTCTTGTTGTTGACTGCCTCCTGGTTTGCTGCAGCTGCTTTGGAGCTGGTAGCTAGCAACTTCCAGTCTATATTTTCTTTTAAGAATTTCAATCCTTTCCTCCTCCTGAAGCTTTTCGACAGTCATTTTCTTCTTGCCTTTAACATCTTTGGAAGTGCTAGACTTTGGTGGTTCTTGGATGGATGGTTCATGTTGCGACATGGTGGATAAAGATAGTGAAGTTGTTTGAGCTAGGGGTCAGTTGAGAAAGTCCTCACTTTTCAGCTCAAGCTCAAGAATTGCATCTATGATGATTAGATCCTCGGACAATGAGAACACGCTTTCCGCAACTTCCATACAAGCTTCGAAAGTCTGAGGGAATATCTGTCCCAACTGGTTCAGTTGCTGGGCCATCAGATCTTATTTCCCCTTTGAAATGAATCTCAGGTTCCATTTGGGCCTTAGGTTGACCAACTTCTTCTACAGTGGTAGAAGGTGCACTTAGCCTCTAAAGCTCTTTAGCTCTAAAGTATATCATAGCCATATCAGGGTTAGGCTAAACTAAAGAAGATCTCAATAGGAACTTGGAGAAGATCCTGTTGAGATCTCTGAGCATCCTTGGGTCCATTTGCAGGACAACTTGAGGAGGCTTAGGAAAGAATGTTGCCGTAGGAGTTGGGTATCTAGCAGATAGAGAAGTTAAAACTTGGCTCTGTGGTTCCTTTGTTGTTTGTCTCTGAATATTCTCCCCCTATTTGGTAGCATCATCTTGAGAGCTAGATAAGCTACAGGAAGAAGTTAATGAGACCTAAATAGGTACGTTTCTGACAGATCTCTCAATCTGTTTCTTAGCTAGTTGAGCCTTGAGATTTTCAATCTCAAGTTGCTGAGTGGTAGACCTATCCTCTAAAGTCTTAACCTTTGATTCAAGATTTGAGACTTTAGAATGTAGGTCTTGAATGGTGAGTTGCATACTAGCCTCATCTTCTTTTGAAGAATCATGGGGAGATGAGCTAACATAGCTTGTATGTTCACCCTCACCACCAGATGTGGTTTCTTGGCACCGTGGTTTCCCTTGCCTAAGGATGTCTCGTTCAGAGTCATCAACGTAGATTCAATCTCAGAATGGTACCACTTGCCTGAGGATCCAATGAGTTTCCTTTAGTAGTGGCAGCTGAGTCTACACGAGTCCCCTCCACATCTATGGGACTCACCTTAGTAGGTTTTAACTGATGTGTGCTAGAGACAAGAGGTTCCTCTAGGCTCTGTTGATCTGATAGAGGGTGTTGTAGATCAACCTTATTTCCATGAAGAGATGTAATCTCCTCATTAGTTCTGATTAAAAGGTCAATAAAGGATATGAAAGTGAAGCATACTGATCTTGGAAGTTGGTTAATGTCAATTGGCATTGAGCCATTGGTGGGGTTATCCCTTTTTGGTTTCTCAGGAGAGTGTTGGGACTCATCCTGAGGGCTTGTGGCCTGAGTTTGGGGCTCAGGGAATTGAGACTGAGGAGACTCAAATTCCATGTTGAGGTCAAATGAGAATGATGGTGAGACCTCAAGTGAATGGGAGCCCATGTTTCCACTCTAGTATTTTCGGTTTGAACGAGAGGAACTTGCTCAATCAAAGTAGACTGAGTAAGGGTTCGTTTGCGTCTTTGATATGTGTGTTTGATGGGGTGAGCAGGAAAATCTGGCAAAGTAAGGGTAGTTGCTAGTGTGGGTTCATCACCTGTAGGGTGAACAGGGATGTCACTAGGAGCCATTAGCTCAATCATACCCGGAAGAAATGCAGTGTGTTTTCCACTGAAATTGGTGGACACTCTCTTTAAGATTTTGAAGATGGTCGGCCTCATTTGAGGGACATGCAGAGCAGCTGCACAGACAAGCTTACTCTGGTCCAACTCACATTTGATTATATGCTAGATGAACCTAGGTTAGATAAAGAATATGTCCTTTTGAAGGTTCCCATGAGGCTAGCTAGAAAAAACCTTGAGTATTTGAAGTGAAGGCTCTTCACTAATCCATGAACTAGGTAGCCCAGTTCATATGGAATTTGATCCCATCTCCTAAACTTGTTGGACAGACAATGGAGAACAACATGAAGTAGAAATTTCCAGCTGTATGAGAAATTGAACTTATACACCGTGGATCTACTCACATCTCCAACATATCCCATTTGGTGATATGTGTCATCAAGGTCTGATTTGGGGAACTTAGTTGGAGTGCCTTCATCATGGAGCCACAGATGCTCCCGGATGACCTGTCCAGTGTTGACCAATTCCTAGCCAGAAATGCTCGTTCGAATAACCCTTACTCCATTCATGAGTGCTATCTGACCTTTATCCCAATATTCTTCCATGTGATTCAAGTA
Organism: Flaveria bidentis; assembly: GCA_018326385.1. Taxonomy (NCBI): domain Eukaryota; kingdom Viridiplantae; phylum Streptophyta; class Magnoliopsida; order Asterales; family Asteraceae; genus Flaveria; species Flaveria bidentis. Next base: position 6,049 of record BJCM01070259.1, read on the forward strand.
AATGGTGGGGTTTACAGTTAGAGCAGTAAAGTAGGTAGATTGGGTAAGAAAGGAGATGATGTCTGAGAAGTCAACATCCTTAGTAGAGTCAAGGAGTGTGACTTGGTTGTGTTGAGGGTTAAGTGCCATTGTAAGAAAGAACATGATGGAACAAGTTTGAGTAAGGTGAACTTGGGGTGAAGGAACCTTTTGGACAGTAAATTTGGTAAAAATATTAAAGTGAAGAGTCGGGATTATTTAAATGGGTGGAATGGCGGTTTTTAGGGTTGCAGATAAGGTGAAAAGATGGTTTGGGTAAGATGTAAAAGTGGTGGTAAGTTTAAAAACCATTTAAAAAATTATGACATCATTAACAAAATCTTTAATTTTTACTGTGTGGGGCCCAAAGATTTTCATTACACCGTAATATTTTCTTCTGAGAATAAGGATTTCCGAGGGTAATCTTCTTCCGAAGGCATTCTTCTTCCGAAGCCAATTTTACTTCTGAAGGTAAATTTCTTACTTCAAAGAGTAAAATGTGCTTTCTGAATGGAGAGTTTTATATGCTTCGAAAGTAGATCTGATACTCAATCAATCACTTCTTCCGAGACTAAAAACTCTTCTGAAAAAAAGATCTCGCTTGGAGAAATGAAGCTTTGGAAGATATTAAAAGAATCTTCCGAAGGTTAATTTTTCTTTGAAAAAACACAAACTTAGAAAATTTTAACCTAATGTAATAGAGCTTAGATTGTTATGACAAAAGACATTACATATTTCAAAAAGGTTTTCAAGTGAGATAGACTAATTAATGTTTATCATCTCGATAGCTGTAATGAGATATTTAAATCTTTGTTCATCAAAAGGTTTAGTGCACAAATCAACATATTGTTCATTTGAATCAACTTTGATTAGTTTGATCAAGTTTTTCTCATGAATATCTCGAATGAAGTAGTACCTGATATCAATGTGCTTTGACTTTGAGTACTTCATTGGATTTTCAGTAATGGAGATAGCACTGTTGTTGTCAATGTGGATAGGAGTGCTCATGAAGTTGAATCCATAATCTAACATCTAGTTTTGAATCCAGAGCAACGAAGCACAACAACTTGCTGCAGCAATGTATTCAGCTTTAGCAGTAGATGTGGAGACACATGATTGCTTTTTGCATTGCCATGAGATGATCCTTCCACCAAGAAATTGACATCCTCCTAATGTGGATTTCTTGTTGATGTTGCAGGCACCATGGTCACTATCTGAGTACCAATAGAGATTGAAGTTGCTATTCCTAGGATACCAAAGACCTACTTTAGGTGCTCCTTTGTGGTATCTAAGGATTTTCTTGGAAACAACTAGGTGAAAGACATTTGGAGCAGCCTGATACCTTGCACAAATACATGTAGCAAACATGATATCAGTTCTACTTACTGTGAGATATATCAGAGATTCAATGATTGCCCTATATTGATGTTGATCAGTATCCAACCCCTCAAAGTCAGGACAAAGGTCATGGTTTCTGGGTATATGTATCTTGGCTGGCTTACAATTCTTCATATCAATTCTTTTTAAGATATCAGAGACATTCTTAGTTTGATTGATAAAGAACCATTCCTTCATCTGCTTCACCTGAATTCCTAGGAAGAAAATCATATTTCCCATGGAACTCATCTCAAACTTCTTCATCATAATGCTCCCAACGTCTTTACACATTTGGTCATTTGAAGAACCAAATATGATATCATCAACATAGACCTGAATGAGCAATATGTCTTTCCCAGACTTCTTTATGAAAAGAGTCCTATCAATGGTGCCTCGAGTGTAACCATTCTTTAGAAGAAATTGAGATAGAGTCTGATACCACAACCTAGTTGCTTGGTGCAGCCCATAAAGAGCTTTTTCCAGCCTGCACACATAGTTAGGGTGATGTGGATCTTCAAATCCTGGAGGTTAGCACACATAGACCTCCCTATCTATATTTCCATATAGATAGGCACACTTGACATCAAGTTGATATATAGTAAAATTCTTGGATGCAACATAAGCAAGGAAGATTCTAACTGCCTCAAGTCTTGCAATAGGTGCAAAGACATTAGTATAATCAATTCCTTCCTCTTGGGTATATCCTTGAACAACTAGTCTAGCTTTGTTCTTGATAATCAAGCCTCTATCATCTCTCTTGTTTTTGAAAACCATTTGGTGCCTTTAGGTACTTGACCAGATGGTAGCGGAGAAAGGTTCCAAACCTTTTATCTTTTGAATTGAAACAACTCCTCTTGTATTGATTCAACCCAACTACTATCCTTTAAGGCTTCTTTTACTTTCTTGGGTTCCATTTAAGACAAAAGCATGAGTACAAGCAGAAATTCCCATGATCAGTTTGTCCCCTTGTTCTCACACCTTTAGAGACATCTCCTATGATGTTCTCAGCTGGATGAGTGTTGTGAATCCTTAGTCTAGGAATAATTTTTAGTTGCAATGATAAATTCATGTTAGACATATTTTGCTCAGGAGAATGAAAACTTGGGTCAACTATTGTTTCAGTTTTATTTAATGATGACTGATTGAATGAAAAAGAAACATCATCATTAATGATTGACTAAGAAACAACATTAACAATTACCTGTTCCTTTAGAATACTATTTCCATCAATCAGGTGTTGTTCAGTGTCACTTGAAGGAACATGGTTGAAGCTTCACTATCTCTTGAAAGAGTCATGCTACTTGATCTTAAGATAGTTGGAGTTGGATCTTCAGTCACTGTTGTAGAATTTGAACATGGTTTGGACAACTCAAACAGTTGATCATGATCATTTTGAGGACCTGCTATCAAAGGACCTTAGAAAGCCAATGAACGGTGGCCTCTTGTTCCATAGCTCATAAGGGATTTTTCCATGTGGCTTAACTACCAGAAATATGTTCTGCACATAGCATGCAATGCTGACTGCCTCTACCCAGAAAGTAAGAGGCAGCTTTGAATCGACCAATATAGTCCGAGCAGCCTTAATAAGTGACCTGTTCACTTCTGAATCGACCGTTTTGTTGAGGAGTTCTAAGAGCATGGTATTGTCTGGAAATCTCTTTTGAGTTACAGAATGAGTCAAGAACTTGATTCTTGAACTCAGTCCCTTGATCACTTCTGATTATTTTTATCTTGTGATCAATTTGATTTTTTTATTGTAGGAATAAAATATTTTAACGTTTCAACAGTTTCATCTTGAGTTCTTAAAAAAATACCCATGTAAATCTTGTAAAATCATCAACTATCACAAGACAATATGATTTCCTTCCAATGCTCATTATATTTGTTGGACCTAAGAGATCCATGTGCAATAAGTGTAATGGGGTGGTGATGGACTTAACAACTTTGGATTTATGAGATGCCATGTGTTGCTTCCCTTTTAGGCATACAACACAGTTATCTTTGCAGAAAAATTCCTTTTTAGGCAAAACCATGTACCAAGTTATTTTTAACCAATTTATTCATGGTTTTAAACTTGATGTGACATATTCGTTTATGCCATAGTGTTGACTCATCACCATCAACTTTGGAAAGAAAGCATGATACTTCTCCCACTAGGAAGCATAGTTCATATCCAGCTTGTACATATCCCCTTTCCTGGGAGATTTAAGAAGCACCAATTCTGGAGGAATGGCCATCCTAGGTTTGAGGATAGTGCACTCATGTTCTATGAAAAGAATTTGGTGCTTTTGATCATAGAATTGAGAAACACTTAGAATATTGTGTTCAAGTTGTTTGACAAAGTGTATAGTTTTAACTTGCTATTGGATACACTCCCTTTGCCAGAAATATATCCTCCAGCCTCACCTCCAAACTAAACAGGACCTCCATCAAAATGTTAAAATTGTTGAAAGAGAGATCTATTCCCAGTTATGTGCCTGGAGCATCCACTATCTACAATCCACACATTATTGTTCTTGTTATATGGATGTCCCTACACATAAGGTGAAAAAGTTAGTTTTTATTGGAAACCCAAGCCTTGTTGGTCTTGGGCTATTCCAGTGAGGATTTTATTGAGCCAAAGTTAATGCACGGGGATTCAATAAGTGTTTGTAAAGAGGAGGCTTGGGTTGCAGCATCTTCATTGATCTACCATTCCTTCCCTTGGTTGATCATAGAGGATGAGCTTGTTGAAGCTTGAGCAACATGATATTCTTCCGAAGCTTCTTTCTTCTCGGAAGAGGCCTTTACCACCTTCTCTTCCGAAGCAGTCTTCTACTAGGATGGTTTCAAGAGGACTCTCTTGGCTTTCTGAGTCTTCACAGCTTTAACTTCTGAAGCCATTTTCCCTTCGGAAGAAGCATTTTCTTCCGAAAGCAACCTTGCTTCGGAAACAAGCTTTCTCTTTTTCAACACCTAGACCATTTGATAGTGTCTAAATGAGAAACCTTCCCTGACTCCTTCTTTCTTAACATTATTTGCATAGTTTTTTCTAGTAGGATTGTAATAACAATCTTTGGACATGTGGTTTTGTAGACCACACATTATGCATACAATGTTAATCTTCTGGGAATGTGAAGGCTGTTGTTTCTTCATCTTCTTATCTTCAACAACAAAATTTTCCTTTCCTTTCTGGTCCTTTTGTTGGATAGGTGTGCTGGTACTACACACTTATACAGGTTCAGAAGTTCCTACCACCTGGAATCTAGCTGAAATGAACACGCCCTTTTGCTTTAGGTCAAACTTCAGCTTCGATTCAGCCACTTTCTTCGCAGTTTTTCTGGCTGCCTTAGCTCGGTTTCTTCTGGCTTTGATGGTAAGAGGTTGGTCATCACTGGTACGAGGGATAGGGTCTACTTAGATCTTCCCTATGATGATCTCCATACTTGCATCACTCTTTGACTCATGAGAAGGTGGGCCAGTAGATGGAACCTCTTGCTCTTCAGTACCATACCTTGTTTGTCTAATAGACTCACAAGAGTGTGGTGGAACAATTTTATTGGTCCCCAACCCACCTTTGTTTTGATAACAAAGTTTTGAGTGAGAGGATGATGCAAGGATGGCTTGGAAGTTTTGCTCTAAGATAGCATGCTTCCTGGCTGAGTCTGAACTACGACAAGCTGGGCTTGAGCCTTAGACAATTTGGATATATATATATATATATATATATATATATATATATATACACACACACATATATATACATATATATATATATATACATATATATATATATACATATATATA
>BJCM01070261.1:0-18645 GCA_018326385.1 Flaveria bidentis
TGAAATGGATTGTTATTTCGTAAGGGAACGAGTTGAATTAAATGAAGTGGAGCCACTACATATTGATACAAAGTCTCAAATCGCGGACCTGTTCACAAAGCCGTTGGGGTCTTGACAACTACAAATACTACTTAGCAAATTGGGCATTTGTGATCCTCATGCTCCAATTTGAGAGGGAGTATAGAAAAGGAATGATTTTGGTCAATATTTTCTATAGATAGTTGATTGTCTTTCCCTTTGCAATTGATTGTCTTTCTTTTTTTATAGGTTTTTTATTAGGCATGAAATAAACTTCTTGGTGTATATATTCCCCTATGGGGTATCGATGAAAAGTGAGACAGAAAAAGAAAACCTTTTGAATCATATTCACCTTTTTATGGTTATTCACTTTTTAAAATAATGTTTTTTTTAATATTTTGAAAACGATATTTTACATATTTAAGACAAACTTTCTTTCTACAAAAGAAATAATATAACTGTTCAGAATTCTAACTTTTCAAGCTCTTGTAACGAAAAGTATTGATCAAAACAAACAAATCAAACCACTTTTTTGCCATTAAACTGTCAAATTTCTCCCAATTCGATTGTCAATAGCAAAACACAGTATGCTCAAATGACATCATAGTTCTCTTTCATATTCAGTGCCTTCTCGGAGCGCGAGTTGTGCGTCTTGTGGCATGTCACTCATTAGATATAACAAACTTCGTCTTGCAAAAACTGTTGGCGATACTATTGCTCCAACATCGATGAACTGCAACGCCAAGATAAACATCTGAATTAATGTTGAGTAAAGAGGCATATCACATATACCTTTATTATATGATTAGACGGATCAAAATATTCGAGCAGTATGATGTGTGGCAAAATGGACAGTTTAAGTAAAAGATCACAACTTTTTGGGTTGTCTTAAACTAATCAGGGAAGCATGGTAATTATTGTATTAAATACAAATGCAAGAAGCATAGTGTTACAACAATAGTTTCAATGTTTGATTAAAATGATATAGAAGATTGTATGCATTCAAAATAAACTCTTGAGCTCTTTTTTAACTTGTTTTGTTCCAAGACAATCTTTTCTTTATTTAGAGGTTTGGAATATAACATCGGCCAAATAGTCTCGTGTTAGAAAACCTAAAGAACAAAGTGGATATAAAAACGACAAAAGGAACGAGTAGTTGCAAAAGGTAGTCCCACAAAACAAAAGAACAGAGCAGTCGCAAATGAGCAGAACCGAGCTTGTGTTTAACACAATTTCCTTAAACAAATTCGTCGTTTGTTCCCAGGGTACACCGGTTCAAAGCTACGTAAACGGTTTATATCATTATTCGTCAATAATGGTCATCATTAACAAACGGTTTTGAATTAATTTTCGACACTAATGATCATTATTGGTAAATGGTTTTGATAATAATTATAATTATTAACAAAACAATATCGAATTAGTCCTATGTCGTTCAAAACAAGAAACGGTTTCATTATAAAAAAGGGACCTTCCACATGTCGCATTGATCAGCTAAAATGATTACACGTAAAAATATCGTATTTTAGTATGGAACAGGTTGACCCACGTACACGATTGGTCTTCTTTCACAGGTTTTATATTTCTATGATTAGAATAAAACAAGTAAATAACTAAAAAATATTAGATATAAACCTGTTTATAAAAGTCTATTGCAGCTTTAAACTCTTTATCACGAAAAGCAATGTCCCTTTTTTCCTATTGTTCAATGCATGAATCAATTTATGAACCCAAACCTCGAAAGTCGGCTGCAGCCCATCAACACAGTCAACAATCATGACCAACTTCAAAAGTCAAAGTCAAACGTACACATATACAAAAAGTCAAAATTTCAGAATAAAACAATAAACAGACCTCCCTTTCAACACGATCATCATCTTTGTACCTCAGATTTTCCAAAAATCCATGTATATACGTTAAATCAGTTCTTAAACATGCTTCCCCAAGCGCAGTTAACGGCATGGCGGAACCAAATTGTGGATTAATACATGAGATGGCACCTACATATGCATATACACGAGTTGAATAAAAAATATTATATAAAATGAGAATATATAATAATCATAAATCGATATTATAAGATAAAATATGATTGAATATTTTTCATTATAAATAAAATAAAATTTTTATTTCAAAACAAATGTTTTATAAAAATAACATACTTAAAAACTTTCTTAAAATTACTCTCAATTGTTTTTGTTTACAAGAATATCACTTTTTATAAACATCAATTATAATATATTTTTTATTTTTTTAAAAATTGAAATTTTAAAAAATTCTTATTTTATACAAAAATCATTGTTTATATATAAATAACATTGATAGAAAGATTTCTTTCTTAATTTATTTAAAGACTATTTTAATCTAAAAAATAAATATAAATAATATTATTATAAATTAATGTGATTATTAAATATGAGAGAGAAGCGAGAAAAATTAGTGAGGAAGAATGTGATGTTGTCATGTGTTCCTCCTAGTTACTCTTATATATGATAGAAAGATGTTATAAACATGAGAGTTATAGTTAAAAGATGTTTTTTTAGGTTTATTGATGAAAAAACATAAGTTACCTCAGTTTCCTTTTGTAAGGGAAGTAAAGCAGAAACCAATGATTTTGGATTTGGGCGCTTGTGTGGCTCATATTGTAAACACCTTGAGGCTAACCATGCTAATGCGGTTGCATCAGCATTAGAGAATTGACCTTCTAAGCAAGAGTCGATGAACACTTGAAGATTCATGTCTCTTATCATATCAAAGGCCTAATAATATAAGTATTAGATAAACAGTTTAACTATTAGTTAAAATGCCCTTTAATGATCACAAAACGAAGCTAATCTAGTCGATCAACGACTTAAAAATATTCAAAGGTGATGGCACATACATGGCTAGGTGGAATATGTTTTCCGCTTATAAGGTCAAGCAAAATGGTGCCGAAGCTGTAGATTGCACTTTCTGGTATTATTCTTCCTACAAAGATATTAGAAAAAAAAGAATTAGAAAAACAAAAATCAAGATACGCTACAAAAATATTCAAGATAAAATTATAAAAGATATGAACTAGTTGAGGTGCCAACATGCGTGAGTCAGGCGAATCAGATAACAAATCAGGCAGGCTTGTTTTATCTATTATGCGATTTGTTGCGTTCGATTAGCGTTATGGTTATGATTATGATTATGGTTATCAAAAACTTATCTTACGTTAACCATAAACTCATAAAAAAGATTATTCTGCCCGCATAGTAGAAATATTACTTATCATATGTGATTATATGTTAAGAAAATAAAAGGTGAATACCAGTTTTCAGATATTCAACAGGAGTAAATTCTAATTTTGTCCTGTAATAACTCTTGCCATCCCAACTGTGACCCAAAGCAAGAAAGTCTTGGATTTGCATCCTACAATGTGTTCAGAAGGGAAATTGTGAATGTTAAAATTACCGATAGTCGAACAAATAAACAATAACAACAACAAAGGTAGAAATTAAACATACATCGTCAAAGATGATTCTATAAGCGTTAAGATCATGATAAAGAGCATGTCCCTTGCTAGCACAGTATTCTAGTGCTTCTGCAACACATAAGGCCACCCGTAATCGCATTGCCCATTGCATAGGTTGTGTTTCCCCTAATTCAAGATGCAAAAAAAGAAAAGATTTCACTCCAAGAATGTTTTTAATTTATTAGTCCATTAGAATGAAACAAAAAACAATATTTTGTTCTAACTTACAGTCAAATAGGTGTTTTGCAAGGGTCTTGCGTGGCATAAATTCAGCAACAAGTAATCTTTCATCGTCTTCAATACAACAGCCAAGCAGATTGGCTAATCTGGGATTTCGAAGCCGCCCAACTGCTCTTGCTCTTCCTGTTATAATACACAAATCAAGTTTAACTTCTTCTTTTTATTTACTTTTTGCTTAACAAGAAAAAACAAATGAAGCACTAGAGAGCATGCATAGTTCTGCTTCAAGTATTATAATTCCTAAAAATGAGCAATTTTGATTATTTAGAATCAAGACAATCAGACTCGAAGAATCGGCTAAAGACGTGTCTTATTCTCACATCAAATCCCAATAATAGAAAATATGCATAGAAACAAAATAGTTATACATGATGTATCACCATAAACTGCCTCGGATCAGGCCAAGCAGATGTATGAAACCATTTGACAGCAATTCGTGTTTGATCTGGCAACGTCCCTTTGTAGACCACATTGGTGGCTCTCTCCCCACGTTCAGAATCACTAATTTGAATAGCAAACCCATATGTCTGTTTCCCTTTTAGTTAGACCCTTTAGCTAAACCAGTTGACCTGTAAAAGATAAAACATAACCCACATATATTAACTGTTTGTAGATGAAATAGTCGAAGATTGTCACCTTTAAGTGATTGTTTTCACTTACCAACATAATGAGGTTCAGCTACCACTTCTTCTTGCACGGTATCACAACGCGAGCATAATCTAGAAAATTCGCAACCCATGACTTCAAACTAGTCGTTGGTGGTTGACCTTTACTTATATACTTTAAATTCTCAATATGTGTAATTAAGATAAAGATTCACAAACAACCAATACAGCTTCTTAATGTCTCAAATTCTGGTTTTCATCACCATTAAACATCAAAACACCTGCACTAGAATTTGTATAAAGAACACAGTTCTTGAAATGCTCCAAAACTCATAAAGAAATTAAGAACAAAACTTTTTTCTAACTAAAAGCTTCTAAGCAACATCAATTTGCACACTATTACAAGATTGCAACCAAATTTAATTGTATATTACATTTCAAAACCATCAAATTAGCATGAATAAAATAGCAATAATCAGTAACCTGCAATCACAAAAAAAGAAAAAGAAAAAAGAAAACTGAGTTTTCAAAGTTTAAAGCAGCCAGGCCCTAAAAGTTCCTAATTTTCATCGGAATAATAACAGATTAAAGCTTTTTTCCTACTTAAAACCATCAAATCAATACCAATTCACATGCCATCAAGAAATTTTGATAAAAATACATGAATTAAGAAACCACAAGTTCAAAAATCTTATTAAGAATTCAAAGTTCTAACTCATATCAGCTAAACTTCAACTTCAAACTAAACAACACATGCTCAAGAAACTAAAATATATTCAGAACACAAACATCAAGAAATCATGTATACCTTTGGTTTCAAATCACCTGCAGACTATTGTACCCAGTAGAGTCAAAGACTCAACTTGAATGAATGAATTGGAGATCAAGAAGAGATTGATTGGGTTGAAATGAAAATTTTGAAAGCATAATGTTTGTTTATAATTTGTTTGTTTGATTATTATTATTATTATGATTATTATTATTATTATGATTATTATTATTATTATTATTATTATTATTATTATTATTATAATAATTATTATTATTATTATGATATGTACGCATGCAGATCGATCCCTTGGGCATTCTAAGTGTGCACCCGATTACTGTCAATGATTTCAATTTTCCACCAATTTGTTTATTTTTCGTTTGTCTTGTTTGACCACCCCACTAGCCAAAACCCTATCATAAATACGTGTTAAAATTGTGATTACGGACAAACGTACATGATTGTAAAGTAATTAAACATTGACAATATCTTGTATACAGATTATAAAATTAATAGGTTGCATTTGTTAAAAGGTTGGTAATATTTGAATTTCTTAATTGACAAACAAAGTAGTACGTTTTCTTGGTCCCGATTAATATACTTTACAAATTAATGTAATAGATAAATGGGTAGTTGTAATTCAGGTATTTTTTCCAATAAATCATGTTTCATAGCGTAGCTTGAAATAAAAAGTCAATAAAATTATAAGTAATTTACATTTTTATTATATGTGCGCTATAATAAAATAAATAAAATTATATGTAATAAAAACGTTTTAATGCGTTCAAGGAACCTGCTAATGGATGATGTATGAAAGAAATTTTGATTTTAAATGAATTAGATTGAGTTGTAACTTAAGTCGCTATAGACTAAAGTGAGTTGCTTAAGCACTTTTTTGTCTCGATAATAATAATGATACCAGTAAAAAAAACTTGTCATGTTCACAAATTAGCTTTTAAAAGAAAAGTTAAAAACATATTAACAAAAATATATAACACCGTGATTAACAATAGCAATAAAATATTGAGATTTGAATTCAAACATGCAAAAAAACAAAGAGATTGGGTCAAATACAACTAATTAAACTTGCTTTGAATATGTAGTCATTGGAACATCTAGAAATGGTTGTAAGAAAATAACTAAAAATTAATTTTCAAAAATAGTAAGCTTAGAAAATGTAACTAAATAAAGAGATAAATACAAAATATTTAATCTTATCACCTTATTCGTCCACATGACAATATCTATCGACGACTCCATTGAATCTTGAATATTTTAATAAAGTCATAGTATAATCTATATTTATCTAAAAAATATACACAATGATGTTGGAGTTGCTATTTGTTATGTTATTATTTGTTAAAGGTGATAAACAAATTTGTGTTAAATATGTTAGGTTATTGTATTTAATATATTAATTTATCAAACTATTGCTTCATATATGATAAGTTATAGTGTCTAATATGTTAGGTTATTGTGTCATATATGTCAAGTCATTATGTTACTTATTATTTATCGTTGTGTTATATATTTTATATCATTTCGTGTTAATTTTATCATTGTTTTTGTATATTATATAAATTTATTGTTTATTTATCATTGTGCCTTACAAATATAAGTACATAATATTGTCATAGCATTCAAAACTTTTCATTTTAGAAAAACATAATAGTATTCAGAAAAACTAACGAACTAAAAATCACAATGTGACATTTTATCATTGTGTTTTATATTTTATATCATTTTATGTTATTTTCTTGTAGTTTTTTATGTATTAGATAAATTACTCATTATTTTATTATTATGGTTTACATTCTAAAAGTATGTAAAGGTGTTATTTCACAATTATGTTGTTTTAATTTATTATTTTAGAAAAACACAATAGTGTTCAGCATAAACAATAACGAACGAAAAGACACAATAAAGTGCAAGAAAGACAGAATGATGATAAGGAAGTGTATGAACTAAAAACATATATATTTTTTATTTTTTGTACATAATGATACTGCACTTATTTAAAAGTTAAAATGCGGTCATTTTATTGGTGTAAATTCTTACAAAAAATGTCGAAATGACAAATCAAATAAAGTTCACTGTTAGAACACCACCAATTAAGACGGTTGGACCGCCTAGCTGTTTTTGTCTAATTTTGATCAATTGCTGCTTAAGACCTCCTACAATGTGAAATCGAAATGACCACCCTCTGATTAGCGATTAATAGTCAATTAGTCAGAGACTAGTCGTGAGCTGCTACACTAGCATATGGAATATTTTTATTTAGAACAGGTTCTATAATGAAAATGTAGAGTAGACAAAATGTCATGGACCATAATATATATTACAATATAATATGTATCGTAGTATAGATATGTTATGGGCTGTTACTTAGTGCTTACGTATACACATGTATGATGACACGTGCTTGCATGACAAGGCTAGGTTATCAACACCTGCAAGCATGACGAGGACATGATTACGGACTGTAACCCAGCTCCTTATGTTTTGTAAAGTCAGGGAGATTAGTCGTAAAGTTTAAGTGTTATAGACTGTAACACTTGCGTATAATGGCGTTTAATGAATACAAATGTAGCTTCTAAATATAAAGGTTGAGTTCGTCCCAAATGCATAATTCATTTTCAAAACCTTCGACCATAAAACTCCTTTTTGAGCTACAAGTCTTTTGGTAGTCAAATAGCCTTGGGGATGCTTTTCTACTTATTGAGTTTAAATAATGTTTTAAGATCTATTTAAGAAACGTGGTTTAAACATTATGGGACTTGACTCTAGCCTATATATAGTTTGATCACTTGTGTTTACACCGGGGGAAGTTATCAAACACCGACCAGAGTAATGGCTACCTAGTAACTTCTAAATTTCATAGTCATCGGTAAATGCACATGTTGCTTTTACTAGGATGAAAATACCCGCTCAATTGTAAAAACTCAGGTAAGTTATCATGAGTGTCTTTTAAACTACAATACTCATCATGTCGTATTATTAATCAAAGACAATGTTGTAGTATGCACCGAGGCGTTGAGTGTGATACCCTAGAGAAATCTCACACCAGTAATGAACAAAAGAGATGTTGGGTTCATATGTAATGTTTGGCCTCTAATATCCACCAACGTGATTTTTGGTGTATTGGTTATGGATGCGAGAACTCTACAGTTAAGTGTGCTCAGATGACAATAATCCAGGAATTAGTGACCTCTGTGGGAAGTTTTCACTCGTACAACCAAAAATAAATCCGTGAGCAACTCGTGGACAAAACCAATAATATTGGTAATATGAAGGGCAAGGTAGGAATGTGTTTTTTGCCCGAACCTGAACTATATATAACCCGATTTCCACAACCCGAATTATGCATAACCCATACCCGATTTTGTAGTATGGTTCGGTCATTGGGTTCAAAAGTTAAGAGTCAATGAACGTGATAAACCTGATTACGAATTATTCAATGTTCGAGATTTCATAGGTTTATCCAATATCCAAGACGAGTGTTACATTAGGAGTATATTTGGATCCTTATGCGCTCAATATAGTGTTAAACTTGTTGTAATTCAACTAAGGTGTCCCATATGCATCACAACCATGGGCGGAGCTTTTAAGGGGCCCGAGGGTTAGGGGGTTGTTTTTCCAGCCCGAAATTGAAAATTCATATGTATTATGTTCGAAAATTTTACACATATTGATTCCCCCTGGACATAACGATAGAAATAAATTATAGGTCTTGTAACTTTCATCCCCCTCTACATACTACGTCAAACTTCGTCATTGATCACAACACGTCTCATATTCATTCGATGCCTAGAGTGCCCTGACAAGCCCATAGCCGGTGGTCGTGGTAAAACCAAAGAAAACATTGTACTTATGGATACCCATAGAGTGTACGAATAATTGTTAATTTTTTTATAAAACTGTCATCATGAGCTAACTAGTAATAACCGGTGTTTTTTACTCATCGCAGGGTGATGAGATATTTAGAGTCTTAGACAATAGACGGTTTTAAAATATCAAATATATGCGTAACCTAGTTGTTACGACTGACGAGCCATGTCAAATATAATGTATTTTTTCTTATTTTTAAAGGGAGAGTCACGTATAAACATTTTTTAGCATACAAAGTATAAGAAATCATATGCAGCATCGGTTCTATAATCGAATATTCATGGTGAACCCTAAAGCTGTCGCCACATACACCGGTCCACCGGGCTCCGGCGACCGGACCCGACCCGACACCTCCGCCGGCATATGCTCCGACGAAGACCAAGTAAACATTACTATTTTTGTTTATAAGAAGCTTCATGATCCTATATGCATTCTAAATTTGTTAATTGTTAGATAACAAACCGTGAATTTCCGACGGGATGTTGGGTTTTTAAAAGTTCTCACTCTTTTGTGAACACACAATACCAAAATATCAAATACATATGATTTAATTTGGAACCCTAGGTTGGATCCTGTATTGTAATTCATGACATCGTGAACCATGTCCATGAATTCACATATATGATATATGGATTTTACCAATTGATGTTAGTTGGTGTTTAATTGATTTAATGTTAGGTGAGTTATGCTAATATTCAATGGAAGAGCTATGTTAATGTTAACAACAATATTCATCCACTAGAAGTTCAGGTAGCTGCATTTTAAACCAAATCCAGCTTAGGTACAACTTTGTTTACATTAGGTTGATGGTTTTAATTTTTTATTGCACTAGCATTCTTGTTTTTATATGATCAACCAGTATCATGAGTAGTGGTTAGTTGCTAGTTTTATTTATTTATTTATTTATTTATTTATGTTGTAGGTGCTCTTAGTATGGAATTTGTTTAAGTCATATAGCTATGGAACTTTGATGCACTACCTTGTCACTAAATATTTTTTCATGTAAACACATGTCATTGAATTCGCTAGGGGATGAAAGGAAAGAACTTGATAATATCATCATATGAATTATGAAAGCTTAAAATTTGGACTCAGTGATGCAATTTTTAGTAGACATTTTTTTACCTTACATTATGAATTAGAGATCAAGGATATTGTAGTTGAAAGTATTCTTTCATCCCTATCCCATTCTTTTCTTATTCGAGCTCTTTTTGAGCGGTAAAACATCGTACTAGAACTATGCTTTATCATATTGGTTGGTATAATGCTTAGATCATGGTTGTGTGTTGTTAAAAGTGTCCAACATGTTTAATTTTCAAGCATTGTTGTGATGATTTATATGTATTTTGGTTTAAAATATTCAATTTTGGTTTGCAGTTTTTGGGAAGGTAGATTCTGGTCATGATTTTATGATTTTCTTGGTTAAAATTTTCAAATACGAAGAAACGAAACTAGTGTAAGACTGGTTTTGTAGGATAACTATATGGTAAAGAAAACAATAACCTGAAGGTCTTAAGTAGGGGTGTAATGAGGTGTGAAATGACTGGACTGGAATGGTTATAAGCTTAAAACCTCAAATTTGAATTACATTTATTTTATTCGGGACTCTAGTTAGGAAATATGTATGTCACATCTGTTAAGCATCAGTTGATGTGGTATGAGAAATTGAAATCGTGAACTATGATCATGAACGGATGTCTATAAATTTATCAGCATGGTGGTGTTTGGTGTTTTATTGACGTTAAAGCAATAGGCCGAACTAAGATAAACCTTTTGTGTGTCATGGAATAGGATTTTAATACCTTATGCAACTTGTTCCAAATACATTACATTTTGATTTTGTAAGTTTACCATGTCTAATAATTCTTTAATTATTCACCGAGAGGATACTTTCCTTCATGAAAGATGTATTTTTGCTAATTTTTCGGATACGATATTGCTTAGGGATTTCACAATTGCACGAGACATCCTTGATAATATATACAGAAGGCATGGTAAGGGTGCAGAGAAAGGGAATATAATGGTGCTGGCCATTTAAGCAGATTGGTAAAGCTTCTGAGTTGGTCAAATTGAGTAGACTTTTTAAAGAATTACACTGATACTTGGAGGTTTTATCACAAAAGAGTCCATTAAATTAATCTTTTGAGTGTCTAGCTCTCTAATCTTTGTTGAGTCTGGTTCTAAATCTTTCAAATCTTGACAGGGATTCAGTTTGGATGACGTGTTGTCTTCATCACGGATTTCCTGGTTTATGGATTTATATAATTGTATTGTAGTTGGGATGCTGTTATTTATTATGGTCAATCTGCAAATGGGCATATTTTGCAAAGAGAGAATGGAGACCTTCTAGTATTACATTTTGGATGAATTTCTACTTGTATAAGAGGAAGGTCATGGAGAACTTCCACAAGCCTGTCATCCTAGATGCAAAATATTATTTAGAGAGAAAACCACTAATGATGATTTTATGTTATTCAAACTCAAGCCCTCGTCTAAGTTCCAGCAGAATCCCAATCAAAATCAGAACCATGGAAGAAGTACTCAAGTTATTAAAAGGGCATCGTTAATATCAAGTTCCGAGATCCTAGAGGCTCCACATGCTTGAATAATTGAGTGATCTTCTAAAAGAATCATATATGTGGATTTTGTTGGCGCTGAATACCTCCTAATGTACAAACCATGTCATACTATTATTCTTCATCAAAGAGACATATAAGTCCTTGACAAACAAAAATCGGATCATGCTGATGTTGCAAAATTCATTCATGAGCAAGTTGGATTCTATTGGTGTTGATTACATGGGCTTGACATTGTTTGGAGATGACACTGGAGATGAGCTTGCTGTCAGTGTTGCTAACATCGATTATCTAGAGGAAGAATTATATAAAAATGAAAAAGATGAAGCCAAGCTTGCTGCTGCACAAGCTAATTTTTTTGTGACCATTATTATGAGGTAGATCCAAGTTCAAAAACAAAGCTGAAAAAATGGCGCCACGTCACAGGTGGTCAGAAACAAATAGTTCTTGCGGTATGCTTCAAAACTCACTTTTAGTTTTATCGTTGCACCATTGGTGCTTTTTTACTCTGGCGATTAGGAATATGCTTTACTTGTTTCCCATTTCAAGAAATATTTTAGCAACTTTTTATCATGCTTCTTTATGAACAACAATCTTTGATCTATATGTTATTTTATTTCTAAAACTTGCATTAGGTTAGAAGGTTTTTAATAAATTGTTCAATACCATTATGGTGTGTGACTACTTGTCTTTTGGATCTAAAGAACTGTGTGACACTACATGTGGTTGAAAGAGTTAGCGTAAATAATATGGAAGTTAAAACACGAATCTAGTTATTGATTTTGTATATCTCATAAGATAGCATCTTTCATCATATTTACTAATTTGATGTCTTCACTTTATCTTTTCTAAAACATACTTAAATGAAGTCTTTTATAGAGTGTATTTGACCATTCTTAGGGGATGTTTGGTAGATTCTTTATCTTTCCCTAATGGTCATTAAGAGGCTGCCTCTTAATGGTTCATAGCCTCTTAATGATTCATAGCCTCTTAATGGTTAAGAGGTAACCTTAATGGTGAATGCTTAAGAGGCAAATGGTACCTCTTAACCATTGAGCATTAAGGTTACCTCAAAATCTTTGGACCAAACAACCTCTTAAGGTTATCTATAGATTATACCCTCTCAATACATCCCTCAAGGATTATACTCCTTCTTTCCTTGATTTGGTTGGATTCATGTAATCTTCATTTTAACAAGTGATTAAAGAATCTTGGGAAGCATCAAACAAAATTTTCATATAGATTTGAGAAAAAATTATGTTTTCTTTAGTAAAGGAGAAAATTTTAATTGGTAGCCAACTACGTGGCGAATATGATAGAAGAAGTTATTAACTCATGGATGGGCTATACATAGCAATCCAATCTATTTCCATCGTTTTACAAAATCAACGATCAAGATTAGAAATACATGAGGATATTAAATATTTATATTTTTTAGCCTTTGATGAAGAGTTAGTCTATCACAGACCGTACGATTAGTTTTGCTACGATCCATGACGTTGCGTTCATTATGTGGAATTAATGAGCATTAATTTCATAAGGTTTTAGAGTTTGTTTTTTTAATTATTACGTAATAATTTACATTTGCTAAACGCTCATTGGTCCACGTTTCTGTATCACCTCTAACCTTTCTATAAAATTTCTTCATGCTTGGTCATTTCACTCTTGCAAGAAGATTTAGGGCTCCAGTCTCTTTGTTTCATCTAATATGCGCACTCACGCACGAAGGTCTGTAAGAAGAAAGAAGACGTCTTCTTATAATTTGCGTGAACATAAACCTCACCAAATGCAGCTAAGAGAAAGGCCTATAACCAATTATGATCTCCGACCACTTAAGCCTAAACAAATGCAAGGCAGGAAAAGGACTATAAATGGTAAGATCTATCTTGAATCCATCAATCGTGATTGATCTTATACCTTCGTTTTTTATTTTTATTTTTTACCATGTCTAATAATCTCTTTGGAGTGATTATCATGAGGATTGCAATAAAGATACCACAAGAAGATAATTCTTAGATCTTATTTCTTAGGAGTTTTAGCAAATTAGGTAACATCAGTCTGTTTCTGTCAAGCGTTGAGTTTTCGTAGCTTAATTTTTAGGATATCCCCCAAAAATAAGCTTTTAATAATGATTTGAGATAGAAAATAGCTATTTCTGCATAATTAATATTGTGTATGCTATTAAATTGATTTTGTATTTGAGACAGTTTGCAACTTGGTTATTTAAGAAGGATTTGTGTTACAGAGTCAAAATGTCATTTGTCTTTTGGGTGTTTCACAAAGTTGTTTTAATTCCTTTTTACCTTTTGATTTCTGGTTATTATTTTATATACATTTCTTTTCCTTTTTTTGGGTGAAATTGTCTTGGAGATGGTGCTATATTCTATTCTTTTGTTGTCAATTTTTGGATTATTTGATGACTTAATTACACGAGTGGTCCCTATGGTTAGGTCTGATTTTACTTTTGATCCCTAACCCTCTTGAATTACAAGGTTGGTCCAAAATTTGCACAAACGTAACAACGATAGTCCCTAAAACCGATGGACATTAACTTGGACTGTTAATTTTTTTTAAAATGACTAAATTAACGTCCATCCGTTTCAGGGACCATTGTTGTTACGTTTGTGCAAAGTTTTGGACCAACCTTGTAATTCTAGAGAGTTAGGGACCAAAAGTGTAATCAGGCCTAACCATAGGGGCCGCCTGTGTAATTAAGTCTTATTTGATTCATAATTTCGTTTTCTTTTTGTTATAGATGCTGAAGAAGGAAGATGCTCAAATCCTCTGATCAAAGCACCAAATCCAGCAGAGGAACAACCAATTTCACAAGAATTGCTTGAAAGTACTCATGATAGTATCTTTTTAGAAAACCCTCCTAAAAGACAATGGACCATGAGGTACTACTATGTTGCTAAAAAATCTGCACGCTCACAAGGGTCCACATCAAGAACATCATTTAACGACGTCCCAAAAAATCTCTCATATGATGAGGACACTGAAGTACAAGAATATCTCTCGTCTGATGAAGAAATTGTTTCTGATGAGGAAACTGAAGTATCAGAATATCTCTTATCTGATGAAGAAATTGTTGAGGAACAAGTACCCGAAAATCCCTCATCTGTTGTGGAAAGTGTTCTTGATCAAGTAACAGAAAATCTTTCTGCTAAAGAGGTAATTGGTTATGATCAAGCACAAGATCCGTTATCCAATGATGAAATCGTTCAAGAACACCCTAAGTTATCCAAAATCAAGCCCCCATCAAGATCCTATGGATTCAGAACGGGAAAAGATTTACGCCAGCTGCTAAAGAAGGCATCATCAGTATTGTTTTCAAATATCAAGGAGGCTTCGGATGCTGATGAAATGATTGATTTATCTTCAAAAGCATTCACATATTTTGACTCTATTGGTGTTGACTACACACCAGTGTATAAAGCAGTTTGTTCTGTTATCTGTCACCACTATGACAAAGAAGAGCTAGCCAAACAGAAACCCCATCCTGCTTTTGCTACAAAAGCCATGCACAACCAAGCAGCCGTAGAATTCTCCGAGGCCAAAGAGAGGTATACTGTGGTTAACAGGAAGCTTAAAGAAGCCTGTTGTGAGTTTGATGCAATAACAACTCACCTTAATGATCTATATGACAAAGTAAAGAAGGCAGAGGCGAAAAAGACGAGACTCCAGGCCAAGGTTTCTGCTGCACGAGCTGATAAAGTTACTTGCGACGAGGCCTGTACCAATGCAAAATCAAAGCTTGAAACTATATCCCCGAAAATGAATGAAGCTCAGAAGGTCATCAATGATTATGAAAGGCAATGGAAAAAAACCATGGATGGATTGAACCGTTCCATGGAGGAATTATCGAGCCTTCCAATCTAGTCTCCAATAGTTCTTTCGACTTTTGTTGTTGCACAATCGGTGTTTGTTTTTTTCTTTATGTTGTTTGGTAGTATGCATCCTTATGAATATACAAGTTGTTGTCAATAGGACAATATACTTGTAAAAACTTTATCTTATTATGTTTATCATGTTATCCCCACAGGTGTTAAGAGTTATAGGCTGATTAGTATTTCATCTGTAACAGACACCTGATAAATGAAATAAACATATCTATTTGCATATACATTAATTTATCAACATTTTGCTTTAATTTAGGCTAGTTTCATAATTTCAAGTTTCCCATTTCTAGAAATATTGTATCAAAGTGTTACTTTGTAAACACCCATAGAGTATCTTTCTTTGCTTGCCTTCTGGTTTGTAAAACATGGAAGTTTTTCTAATTCAAGACAAATTGGTCATGTGATGCTAAGGTTAAACAGTGAAAATAAAATATTAAAACCCTGCAACCTTTTTCTACACATTAAGTTTTTATTTACTCTTTACCTACAAACTTGTGTGACACCAACATCATATATATATCATTTCTTATATATGGTTGTATTTCTTTTATTTAAACAATATCTTGTTGTATCTTATGGAGGTTATACGTGCACACATGCACTTGTAAAAGATGGTAGGAGTGGAACACGACAGTTGGTATTATTTCCTTTAGATTCATAATGGAAATTCAAATTTATCATAGGAATTGGAATTTGTTAAAAAAATGGGGATATTTAATGTTTTGATTGAAAAATAATAATAATCATGTTTGATTTCTAAATTTGTTTAAGAAGTTGAAATGTGATAGTGATGGAAGTGGTGGTGGCGAATTTGGCGGCGGCGGTAGCAGGTTGCTAGTGTAGTAAAAATCATGACTAGCCTTTGATTTGTCAGCGTTTAATCGCTATTCGGAGGTTGACCGCTTCAATGTCATCGAATAAGAGGTATTAATCGCTAATCCATAAAATTGGACAAAGTTAGACCCATGCAGACCAAATCATTTGAATTGAAGATGTTCCGACGACGAGAATCGATGGATTTGCCGATTCCGATGCCGGTGAAGTCACCATTGACTGATCTAGGAACAAAAATGATGGCGTTATACTTCAGGTTTAAAAGATTTAATTAAGTTTGGTTATTTTAACATTTAACCCCATTAATATTCACCGATTCACAAGTCATTACCTAAATTTGTAAATTAATAAATAAAGTATTAAATTAATGTTATATATACATAATTAGCAAAATTATACACAAAAAATCTAATTCGATTAATCTCTGCTCGGTACCAAATTGCCCGACTAGCGTCTAACAATTTTTTCGGCACTAGCAGTGGCTATATGAAGAAATAAAGAAGGGAAATGAGAAACCAAAGTGCAAGACTAGATTATTGGTAAAAGCTAAAAAAACATAGCATCTAGAATGGCTAGAGGCACAAACGAGCTGAGACGAACCTGAACTTGCTTGAGCTAGAATTCGGCTTATTTTTATAACTCATGAATGGATGTTAAGTTGCATTAGGTTAGTTACTCTTCAAGCATATCTTCAAGAAAATCTTTTAGCAACCGTTTGTTGTGATTTTTACCAACCATGACTCATCTAATATTTGTTTGCTAAATCTTCATTACATTTGGAACTTTTATACCCACTTGGCCACTTGTTCAAAACCATTGTTCATTTTTTCTTGTGCGCGTATATCCCACCAATTTCTCAATTACATCTACGAGACTCGAATCAAAAACCGCCCTCTTGAACGGACAAAACTCCACTCCACACACACGGGTTGACAGCGCCGAGGGCTCGAACGACACTCGCCATGATCGAAGTAGTCATACTATTTGATCATATAAAAGTCCATGATATGTTTTTGCTTAGTGGGCCCAGTTGGTGAACTGCTTGACCTAGAAATGCAAATTGGGCTGGGGCCCTTCAAATCTGCTTCTAGTTCTGATCCAGATCACATGCAAAAGAGACTATTGTGTACCAAACTTAACCAAAGAGCCAAAGTGCCAAAGTATTAGGTGTGTGGTCAGTGGTCCCTTTAAAGGGTTTATAAATGTTTGTTGATTTAAGAGAGTTTATGTTAAAGTTAGTAGAGGTTGAGTACCCAATCATGTTCAAATGCTTTTATACATTAGTAAGTTTCGATAAAAGATTTATTAAATTTCTAAAGTTTGGTTCTTTTTTCTATTGTTATATACTAATCATTATTATAAGTATGTTAATAGCGCATTTTAACTTATAAATAGCAAATTATTTATTAAGATATTAATTATAAAAAAGTGTAAAACTATGCTTCTTATAAACTATAACTTTCCTTTAATGAATTGGACCTGAGTTTTATATTAAATAATAAAATCCTTCATCAGATGCATGTATGTGAATTTATAAATAAGTATTTGAATATCAACCAAATACTTGAAATATGTTGTAGTAAAAGTAAAATAGAAAAAAATACATAAACGAGTAAACAAAATTAAAATTATTCATGTCAAGGTTAAAAGGGATAAATTTTCAAACCATCTAAACGACAATACATTATTATATTAATTATATAGATGGTCATGTCTTATGTTCATATCACGGTTTTATTTCCAACTTTTAAAAAATATCTATTTGGTACTTACCGTCGTTCTGTTTTTCTTTAATATTCTCACACACAACTTCTCTTTGGTAGACCATGAACTTGTGGTTGGTGACAGGAGGGGGACCGAAAAGATCAACATGGTGAGTGGATTTAAGACTTAATTTCCTTAATTACAATAGTATATATTATCAGATTTATTCTTAAAGCCAAACCAACATTCACTTCAAGAAACAACTATGTTATCTATGATCAAACACTTACATTAAATTGAGACTTCTAAAAAAATTAAACTAAAACCTTAATATTAATCACCAACTATTCTGTTTGCTTAGTATATGTGTGTATCCTTTTAACAAAAAATAATTACACTATTTTTAAACTACATCTTCAAAAACCTTGCTCTTAGACTTAAACTCATACTCCAAACAAACATTACCCATGCCAATGGACTACATGGTACAATATGGATTTTTTTAAATGAAAATCTCCTAGGTTTGACTATGGTGGTACATGTGTTTGACTTTTCCAGCACAATGCTTTAATTTATATATACATATATATATATATATATATATATATATATA